>JAUJYS010000487.1:0-22937 GCA_033995665.1 Melogona broelemanni
GTCTGGCTATTCCA
Source organism: Melogona broelemanni (assembly GCA_033995665.1). Lineage (NCBI taxonomy): Eukaryota > Metazoa > Arthropoda > Diplopoda > Chordeumatida > Chordeumatidae > Melogona > Melogona broelemanni. Next base: position 15 of record JAUJYS010000487.1, read on the forward strand.
GCTGCCATCCCTCTTTCCTTCCCTTCCCTGCCCCTCACATATCTCCACAGAGACACGAGGGTGTAGTAAATACTACGGTGATTTAAAAATAAAAAAGCGTAAAATGGAAAAACAGAGTTGGTAGAATCTTGCTCGGCAAGCTTTTTTTAAAGTTCATAAAAGTTGCTCGCGAAGCAAATATTCGCCGAGCAAATGCTCTAATTAAACATATGTAAAGAACTTAGGGGAAAAATTATTTGTCAGCTAGACAAATAATTTTTTTTTATGTTTATCATGGTTTATTGAACTGTTTTCAAATTCAGTGAACTGGTAATAATGTTAAATTTAGAATTCCACTGCAGCAGAATTTTCAACAACATTTGTACCAAATTTTGAACAAAACATTAAAAATTATTTGCAACACATCATCTAACATCAAAATTCCTGAAATGAAATGTGATTAAACTCGATTGAATTAAATATTTATAGAAATGAAAATGATTTTAAATTGTTATCAGAAATCCAGGCCGGTAAAATTATCAACGTACGAAATTAATGTATGAAAATAAAAATGCTTAACGTACGAAATAAATTTTTACCAATTATTGAAAGGACAGAATTGCGATATTCTTGTTAAAAATCAATAATACATAAAAAAATTGTTTTGTAACATTTTTGGTGGATCTATTTGCATCACCAACAAGCTTATAGCATCTTATTATTTTTTCTTTTATTTATTACTATTATTGTATAATTACAAATTAATACATGACCTTCTGTGCCTGCAGGCAAACCGACCAAGCCCCAAGGACCCCTGGAGGTGGCTAACGTTCACAAGGAGGGCTGCTCCCTTAAGTGGAAGAAACCGGAAGATGACGGTGGCACCCCCATCGAGTACTACGAAATCGAGAAGATGGACACGGACACCGGACGCTGGGTGCCGGCCGGCAAGAGTAACGAGCCCAACTTCGACGTCACTAACCTGCAGCCGGGCAAGAAGTACAAGTTCCGCGTGCGCGCCGTCAACAAGGAGGGCGAGTCTGAGGAACTGGAGGTGGATAAGGAGACCGTGGCTAAGAATCCCTTCGACGAGCCCACCAAACCCGGCAAGCCACAGATCACTGATTGGGACAAGGATCATGCTGATCTGGAATGGAAGATCCCAGAGAATGATGGCGGAGCTAAGATCGACAAGTACATCTTGGAGAAGAAGGAGAAGGGTACACGGAACTGGATTAAGGCGGCTGAAGTGCCCGGTGATAAAAACAAGGGCACTGTTCCCAATCTGGAGGAGGGTCGCGAGTACGAGTTCAGGGTGGTGGCTGTCAACAAGGCTGGTCCCAGTGAACCTAGTGACCCCAGCCGAACCCTGCTGGCCAAGCCCAGGTTCCTGGCACCCAGGATCGACCGAAAGAACTTGCAGAATATCACCTTGCGGGTGGGACAGTTGTTCAAGTTGGAAGTCAAGTTCCAGGGAGAGCCACCACCAAAGATCACCTGGTCTGGTAAGGGTGAACCTCTCAAGGTGGACGAGAGAATCCGACTGGAAACGGAAGAGTACCAGACAACCTTGATTATTACAAAAGCATCACGCAAGGACACTGGTACCTATACCATCAATGCCAAGAATGACTCTGGTGTTGATGAGGCATCCATTGACATCACCGTGCTGAGCAAGCCATCCAAACCGAAGGGTCCCCTCAAGGTGTCTGATGTGCATGCCGAGGGCTGCAAACTCAAGTGGGACAAGCCAGAGGACGATGGTGGCGAGCCTGTAGACAGCTATGTTGTTGAAAAAATGGACAATGACAGTGGTCGTTGGGTGCCAGTAGGCGTCTCCAAGACTCCTGAAATAGAGATTGAGGGACTGTTCCCTGGTAAGGAGTACAAGTTCCGTGTCAAGGCTGTGAACGCTGAGGGTGAATCTGAAGCGCTGGAAACTGATGATGGCACTGTGGCAAAGAATCCCTATGATGAACCCGGTAAACCTGGTAAGCCAAAACTGGTGGACTGGGACAAGCATCACGTGGACCTCAAGTGGGATGCTCCCAAGACAGACGGTGGTGCGCCTATCTCCAGCTATGTTATTGAGAAGAAGGACAAGTACAGCACCAAATGGCAGAAAGCTATTGAAGTCATCGGTGACAAGTGTGAAGCTCGTGTACCAGATCTTATGGAGAACATTGAATATCAATTCAGGGTGAGAGCTGTCAACAAGGCTGGACCTGGTGAACCAAGTGAGTCCAGTGACTCAGTGGTGGCTAAGGCACGCCGTCTGGCGCCACAAATTGACCGTGCAGGACTCAAGAACATCACTGTTAAGGCAGGTCAACTGTTCCGACTGGATGTGAAGGTGATTGGTGAACCGCCACCAACTACTACCTGGCTGCATGGCACTGATAAGCTTCAGAGCAAGGATAATGTCAGTATTGAGCGTGAAGACTACCGAACCAAGTTGACTGTTCAGAAGGCCCAGCGCAGTGACTCTGGCAAGTACACCATCAAGGCTGAGAATCCTTCTGGTCAAGATGAGGAGACTGTTGATGTGACAGTTCTGGACAAGCCTGCCTCACCCACTGGCCCCCTGAAGATCTCTGATGTTCACAAGGAGGGCTGCAAACTGCAGTGGGAGAAACCTGTTGATGATGGTGGTGTCCCCATTGAAAACTATGTGGTGGAGAAATTAGACACAGACACTGGTCGCTGGGTGCCAGTTGGCAAACCGACTGAACCCAACTTTGAAGTCACCAATCTGACACCAGGCAAGGAGTACAAATTCCGTGTTGCAGCTGTCAACGCAGAGGGTGAGTCCGAGCCTCTGGAAGCTGAGCAAGCCATCATTGCCAAAAATCCTTTCGATGAACCTGGAAAGCCAGGTGTGCCTGATATTGCTGACTGGGACAAGGATCATGTGAAGCTCAAGTGGGAGGCACCACTCAAGGATGGTGGTTCGCCTATCACTGGCTATGTTATTGAGAAGAAAGAGAAGGGCAGTCCACGATGGGTGAAGGCAGCAGATATTCCTGGCAATGTTACTGAGGGAGTTGCTCCCAACTTGAATGAAGGTGAGCAGTATGAGTTCCGTGTGCGGGCTGTCAATGCTGCAGGTCTTGGTGAACCTAGCGAGAAGAGCAAAATGGTGACTGCCAAACCCAGGCGTCTGGCGCCTAAGATTGACAGGAGAAATTTGAGGAATATCACAATCAAGTCTGGTGAAGCATTCTTCTTTGATGTCAAGATCACCGGTGAGCCTGCTCCCAAGGTCAGCTGGCTACTCAACCGCAAACCAGTGGAACCAAGCCGAGCTGTTCGTGTGGAGAATGTGCCCTACAACAGCAAGCTGTTCAATGACAAAGCAGAGCGAAAGGACAATGGCACCTACATTATTGAAGCTGTGAATCAGTATGGTCGGGATGAAGTTGAGGTGGAGGTCAATGTCCTGGCCAAGCCCAGCAAACCTGAAGGTCCTCTTGAAGTTACTGATATCCGAAAGGATGGCTGCAAACTGACGTGGAACAAGCCAAAGGATGATGGTGGTGAACCAGTTGAGAGTTATGTGGTTGAGAAATTCGATCCGGATTCAGGCATCTGGCTGCCAGTTGGCAAGAGTGGCAAACCAGAGATGGAGGTCACTGGACTTACACCTGGTCATGAATACAAATTTAGAGTTAAGGCTGTCAACAAGGAGGGAGAATCTGAGCCTCTGGAGACCTTGTTCCCCATTGTGGCCAAAGATCCATTCAGTGCACCGGATTCACCCGGCAAACCAGAACCAGTTGACTGGAGTGGCAACCACTGTGAGCTCAAGTGGACAGCCCCTACCAGAGACGGTGGTAGTCCCATCACAGGATACGTCATTGAGAAGAAAGAAAAGTATGGTGCCAAATGGGAGAAGGCAGAAGAAATATTTGGAGATGATCTCAAGGGAACTGTTAAGCATTTGGAGGAGGGCCAGGAATATGAATTCAGGGTACGAGCAGTCAACAGGGCAGGCCCAGGAGAGCCTAGCGAAGCATCTCGTCCTTTGATTGCCAAGCCACGATTCTTGGCTCCCAAAATTGATCGCCGCAATCTCAGAGACATTACCATTCATGTTGGTACACCTCTCAAATTTGATGTCAATGTGCAGGGTGAACCTCCACCAACCATCACGTGGACTGCAGGTGGCATGGCTATTAAGGTAACAGACAGAGTTGATTTGGAGAATATTGACTACAATACCAAGTTGACCATTCGCAAAACAGTGCGTGGTGACAGTGGAGAATATGTCATCATGGCTTCCAACAGTTCTGGCCGAGACAGTGTCACCGTGTTTGTCAACATTTTGGACAAGCCACTAAGCCCAGAAGGACCTCTGGAAGTATCTGATGTGCACAAGGAAGGCTGCAAGCTCAAGTGGAAGCGACCTAAGGATGATGGTGGAAGCCCCATCGAGTTCTATGAAGTTGAGAAGCTGGATACAGACACAGGAACTTGGATCCCTGCTGGTCGAAGCAAGGAACCAAACTTGGAAGTCACAGGTTTAACACCCAACAAGAAATACAAGTTCAGAGTCAAGGCAGTGAACAAGGATGGAGAGTCTGAACCGCTTGAGGCTGAGAAACCAATTACAGCCAAAAATCCATTTGATGAGCCAACCAAGCCAGGAACACCTGTTGTCACTGATTATGACAAGGACCATGTTGATCTCAAGTGGGATCCTCCTGCATCTGATGGTGGTTCACCAATTACTGGATATGTAGTGGAGAAAAAGGACAAGTATGGTAACTGGGAGAAAGCACTGGAAGTTCCTTCTGATGCAACTGAAGCCACTGTTGGAGATCTCACCGAGGGTCAGCCCTATGAGTTCCGTGTGAGGGCTGTTAATCAAGCAGGTTTGGGTATTCCCAGTGATCCCACACCACCTATTATTGCCAAATGCAAGAACCTGGCTCCCAAAATTGACCGCACCTCTTTGCATAAGATCCGAATTAAGGCTGGCCAGTCATTCAACTTTGACGTCAATGTTATTGGTGAACCACCACCAACCATTACATGGGCACTCAAAGACAGTCCAGTAAAGACATCTGAACGAGTTAGATTGACTACTACTGAATACAACACGAAACTGCAAGTCAAGCAAGCCACCCGCAGTGACAGTGGCCTTTACAGCATCACTGCTGAAAATCGTAATGGCAAAGATGTTGCTGATGTGGAAGTTATTGTCCTGGACAAGCCTGCCTCACCTCAAGGACCTCTTAAAGTGAGTGATGTCCATGCAGAGGGCTGCAAGCTCAGTTGGAATCCACCTGTTGATGATGGTGGTCAGCCCATTGACCATTATGTTGCTGAAAAGTTCGACACTCAAGCACAACGATGGGTACCAGCTGGTGAAACCATTGGCCCAGACACTGAGCTGAAAATCAACAACCTGACACCAGGCAAGGAATACAAATTCCGAGTTAGAGCTGTGAACCGTCAAGGAGAGTCTGATCCACTTACAGCCTCTCAAAATACTATTGCCAAAAATCCATTTGACCAACCTGGCAAACCAGGTACACCTAGTATTGCTGATTATGACAAAGATCATGTGGACCTGGTCTGGGCTGCACCTGAAACTGATGGTGGCTCGCCAATCACTGGCTACGTCATTGAGAAGAAAGACAAGAATAGTCCAAATTGGGAGAAGGCAGTGGATGTCCCAGCTGGACAGACCGCAGCAACTGTTCCAGATCTAATTGAAGGCCAATCCTATGAATTTAGGGTCAGAGCAGTTAATAAAGGTGGTCTGGGTGAACCCAGTGATGCCACCCTGCCCCACATTGCCAAGCCAAGAAAGATGGCACCCAAGATTGATCGAAATGCATTGCGAGACATAAGAGTCAAAGCTGGTGCTAACTTTGACCTGGAGGTGCCTGTTGCTGGTGAACCACCACCAGTCAAGAGGTGGACTTTGAATGACACAGCATTGGATGCATCTGATCGTGTAAAGATTACTGTGGAGGACTACCTTATTAAATTTGTGGTCAGGGACTCCAAACGAGAAGACACTGGTACATACACACTGACTGCTAAGAATGAGCATGGCACTGACACTGCCACCATCAAGGTGACCATTCTGGATGTTCCTGCACCACCCCAGGGTCCACTTAAAATTGAGAATGTGACCAAGGATGGTGTCACTCTCAAGTGGGAGCCACCCAAGGATGATGGTGGGGCTGATGTCAGCCACTACGTGGTGGAGAAGATGGACACTGAGAATGGCAAGTGGGTGCCAGCAGGTGACTGTGTAGGCAACCAAATGCGAGTGGACAAACTTATTGAAGGTCATGACTACAAATTCCGTGTGAAGGCTGCCAATCGCTATGGAGAATCTGCTCCACTCACTGCCAACAAAATTGTCACAGCTAAGAATCCATTTGATTCGCCAGACAAGCCAGGTACACCCGAGGTTGTTGACTGGGACAAAGACCATGTTGATCTTGAGTGGCGTCCTCCACGTCGTGATGGTGGTGCTCCAGTTGAAAAGTACATCATTGAAAAGAAGAGCAAGAACAGTCCATCATGGGAGAAGGCTGCCGAGGTTCCTGGTGATGCCACCAAGGGCACTGTTCCAAATCTCACTGAAGGGGAAGAGTATGAGTTCAGAGTTGTAGCAGTCAACAAGGGTGGACCAGGAGAGCCTAGTGACCCATCAAAATCAGTAATAACAAAACCGAGACACTTGGCACCATCTTTGGACAAGTCCTGTCTGGAAGATTTGAAGGTACGAGCAGGCAAAGCCATCATTTACAAGATTCCCATCAAGGGTGCTCCTACTCCTACTGTCTCTTGGAGTATCAATGGCAAGGCTGTGCTCCCATCTAACCGTGTAGATATCAATACAAATGAACAGCAGACTGTATTTGAGATCACATTTTCGGCTCGCTCAGACAGTGGTAAATACACACTAACTTTGAAGAATGACTCTGGTGAGGCATCTGCTTCAGCAACTGTCACAGTCATGGATCGTCCCACACCACCAGAAGGTCCTCTAGTTGTGAGCAGTGTCACCAAAGAGTCAGTATCTCTCAATTGGAATGTGCCCAAAGATGATGGTGGATCATCCATCACTCACTACATCATTGAGAAGATGGATGTGTCACGTGGCACCTGGGTTGAGGCTGGAACCAGTACTCGTCTTAGTGTGGATGTGACCAAGCTTGTGCATCGAAAAGAGTATATGTTCCGTGTGAAAGCTGTCAACATGATTGGCGAATCTGATGGACTTGAGACAACCAAGGGAGTCATTGCCAAGAATGCCTTGGAGGAACCTGATGCACCTGGCCGTCCCAAGGTGACTGACTGGGATAAGGACCATGTGGACCTTGAATGGACCAAGCCAACTAACGATGGTGGTTCTCCAATTACTGGATACATCATTCAGAAGAAGGAGCGAAACAGTCCCAACTGGATCAATGCTGCTGAAGTACCAGCTGGCAAGACATCAGGCACTGCTCCCAACTTAGCTGAAGGCACAGAATACGAGTTCAGAGTTATTGCCAAAAACTCTGCTGGTCCAGGAGAGCCCAGTGAACCTTCGGAAATGGTGATCACCAAGCCAAGAAGACTGGGACCCAAGATCAAGACACCTCTCCGTGAAGTCAAGATTAAGGCTGGACAGATTCTCCACTTGGACATCTTCTATGAAGGCCAGCCTCCACCTGAGGTGACATGGGAAGTCAGTGGCAAAGTGCTCAAATCCAATGACCGTTCCACTGTTTCTGACTTTAGTGATCACACCATTGTCCATACTGTTGATGCTCAACGTGGTGACAGTGGCAGCTACACACTCAAACTGAAGAACGAGTATGGAACTGATGAAGGCACATTTGCTGTCATTGTTCTTGACAAGCCTGCCACACCTGAAGGACCACTGGAGGTGAGTGACGTCACCAAGGACAGTGTCACACTCAACTGGAAGCCACCCAAGGACAATGGAGGAAGTGATATTTCAAATTATGTCATTGAGAAACGAGATGTGACTCATGGTGGTGGTTGGGTCCCCGCAGCACTGAATGTCTCACCAAAGGACACCTCCTTCACAGTGCCCAAGCTGATTGAAGGTACCAAGTATGAATTTCGTGTCATGGCTGAAAATGCCCAAGGAACATCTGAGCCACTTGAGACCGAAAAATCAGTTCTGGTCAAGAATCCTTTCAATGCTCCTGGCAAGCCAGGAAAACCAGAAGCTGTTGATGCTGACCGAGACTTCATCAAAATTGCCTGGAAGCCACCAACCAACAATGGTGGGTCTCCAGTCACTGGATATGATGTGGAAAGGCGTGACCTCAAGACTGGTCGCTGGGTTCGTCTCAACAAGGATCCAATCAGACACAACGAATTTTTGGATGACAATGTGGTGGCTGATCGCCAGTATGAGTACCGTGTGATAGCTCGCAATGCTGCTGGACCTAGTGACCCAAGTGAAGCCTCCAAGGCTATCACTGCCAGACCAATGAAGGAGAAACCCAAACTTGACCTCAGTGGTCTGTTTGGTCGCCAGATCAAGGTGAGGGCTGGAGAGCCCTTGACCATTGACATCCCACTGTCTGGTGCACCACCACCCACCATTGAATGGACGAGGGACAAGGCTCCTCTGCCTGTCACTAATCGCATCCAACTGGAGACATCTGGTGAGCGCACTCGACTGGACATCCCGGTGTCCCAGCGTGGAGACAGTGGTGTCTACACCATCAATGCCCACAATGCTTATGGTGCTGATACAGCTGACATTAAGGTTATTGTGGTTGATCGACCTGGTCCACCACAGGGTCCTTTGGAATACAGGAATGTGTCCAACAACAGCGTGACCCTGGCCTGGCGTCCACCTTTGGACGATGGTGGTGCGGAGATTTCTGGCTACTTTATTGAGAAGTGTGATTTCGGTTCTGACAAGTGGTTGCCTGTTGGTGGCTACTGCCCCAACACCACTTTCACTGTTAAAAATTTGGAAGAGGGCAAACACTATATGTTCAGAGTCCGTGCTGAAAACATGTACGGAGCTAGTGACCCACTGGATGGCAAGTCAGTCCAGGCCAAGAATCCTTTCGATGCTCCTGATGCACCTGGCACACCAAAGGTGACAGGCTATGATTCGACCTGGGTCAGTCTGGCCTGGACCCCGCCCACCTTCGATGGAGGCCGCCCCATTCAGGGCTACATTGTCGAGAAGCGTGCTGCTGGTGAAGAATGGAGCAAAGTCAACAATCTTCCCACTCCTGGAACCAACTTCACTGTACCCAACCTGTCACCTGGAAGTCGATATGAGTTCCGTGTCATTGCTGTCAATGAAGGTGGACTTGGAAAGCCCAGCAAGGCCACGCCACCCATAACTGCCCAGGAGCCCAAGTCTGCTCCTGATGCACCTGACACGCCCAAGATTGATAGGATCACCAGGGACTCGGTTACACTCTCCTGGAACAAGCCAAATGACCGAGGCAGCAAGATCAAGGGCTATCTGATTGAAAAGAAGCCCAAGGACTCCAAGAATTGGGAGCCAGTCAATCCAGTACCACATGCAGACACCACTTTCACCGTGCCCAACTTGAAGGAGGGTGCTGAGTACCAGTTCCGCGTGATTGCAGTCAATGATCTGGGTGATAGTGAACCTAGCAAGCCAACACAGGTGGTCCTGGTGGAGGAACAGCCAGACAAGCCACGCATCGATGCCAGTGGCATCCGTGACATTGTGGTCAAGGCAGGAGAAGAGTTCAACATCAATGTACCCTTCACTGGCTTCCCCAAGCCTACAGCCAACTGGACGGTGGGAGATCGTGACGTGGATGAATCAGATCCTCGAGTCATCAGCAAGGTTTCTGATACCAGTGCTCACTTGGTAGTCCGTGATGCCAAGCGCTCAGACACGGGCATATTTAAAGTCCTGCTTAAGAATCGTTCAGGCTTTGACACTGTCACCTGCCGAGTCACTGTCTTGGATCGCCCAGCACCACCCAGCTATGTCAAGGGAGAAGATGTGGAGGGTGATTCGCTCACTCTGAGGTGGCAGCCACCCAGGGACAACGGAGGTAGCGAGGTCACTAACTATGTGGTGGAGAAGAGGGAAGTGGGCAGCTCAGTCTGGACCAAGGTCAGCAGCTACGTGGCAGCCACACAACTTCGCATCCGCAATCTGATTGTTGGAAAGGATTATGAATTCAGAGTCATGGCTGAGAACCAGTATGGCACCAGTGACCCAGCCGCCATCAGCGATCCCATCAAGGCTAAACATCCATTCGATCCACCTGGTGCACCAGGCACACCTAAGGCAGTGGAGACTTCAGAAGACTTCATTACCATCAGCTGGACCAAGCCACGTAACGATGGTGGCAGTCCGATTGTGGGTTACCATGTGGAGAGGCGCAAGGTGGGTGATAGCCAGTGGACCAAGGCCAGCCACGCCACCATCCCTGATCTCACCTACCGCATCAGTGGCCTGACACCCAACAGCGAGTACGAGTTCCGTGTGTGTGGTGTCAATGCTGCTGGACCTGGACAGTGGAGCGCGGCATCTGATGGTATTTTCGCTCATCAACCCTACTGTGCACCTAAGATCACCAGCGATCTCAGCATTCGAGATATCACAGTGGTGGCCGGTGAGGAATTCGTCATTACTGTACCATTCGTGGCCAATCCTAAACCACATGTCTCCTGGACTGTCAATGGAACCGAAGTCTATGAAGATGACCGTATCAAGTTTGATCACAGCACTGAATCCACCAAATTCGTCAACAAGAGTGCCAAGCGAAGTGACTCTGGCAAGTACACCATCCGCTTGTCCAACAGTGAAGGCACTGACTCTGCGTCCTGCCGTGTTCTGGTGGTGGACAAGCCTGGAAAACCTCTTGGACCACTGGACGTATTCGACATTACACCCGAGACCTGTTCTCTGTCCTGGAAACCACCGCTGGACGACGGTGGCAGCCCCATCACCAACTACGTGGTAGAGAAACTGGACCCGTCCAGCCAGATGTGGGTCAAGATCAGCAGCTTCGTACGTGGTTGCCACTACGACGTCATGGGACTGGAGCCTAATAAGCGATACAGTTTCCGTGTCCGCGCCGAGAACCAGTATGGTGCTGGGGAACCCCTGGAGACCGACTCACCCATCACGGCCAAATTCCCCTTCAATGTGCCGGATCCGCCTGGCATTCCACGCGTTGTGGAATGGGACAGTGGCTCTGTCACTCTCACCTGGGATCGTCCGACCAACGATGGAGGCAGCAAGATCCAAGGCTACCGTGTAGAGTACCGCGAACCAGTGGAGAGCAACTGGCGGGTGGCTAACGAGTACCCAGTCAAGGAGACGCGCTACCAGGTGCTGGGTCTCAGTGAAGGACACGAATATGAATTCCGTGTACGAGCCAAGAACGCGGCCGGCTACAGCAAACCAAGTCCATCCACCTCGGCCTTCAAGATTAAGCCGCGTTGCAATGTGCCAACGCCGCCCGGCACCCCGCAGGTCACCAAGGTGGGCAAGAGCTACGTGGATCTCAAGTGGGATCCGCCACGCAGCGATGGTGGTAGTCGGATCACTGGCTACGTTATTGAGAGACGCGAGGTGGGCAGCTCGATCTGGGTCAAGTGTAACGACTACAATGTTACCGACTGCGAGTACACGGTGCTCAATCTGGTGGAGGGAAATGACTACGAGTTCCGCATCTTTGCTGTTAATGCTGCTGGACGTAGCGAGCCCAGTCTCTGCTCCACGCCCATCAAGATTCGGGAGATCACAGGTGAGTTTTTTTTTTTTGGCGCACGTGTGGCAAATAAATAAAGTCAAATAAATTATTTGCTGATTGTCTAGAAATCATAAGTTCAATGTGTACTTATTAAAAATTGAAACTATTGCTTAAAAATTACAAATTACTTACTGTTTAGCGATTACGGCTATCTAGAAAGTTTAACCGATGTAACAACTACTTATAATGTTAATTTAAAAGTTAATTAACCGCGTATTATGTTTGTATATTTAAAAGTGGAATGTAATGAAACTCGCGCGCCTTATTCGTCTTGGTCCAAAATTCGTGTAACGGTCAAATTAAATTATTTTTTATTATACTAAAAGTTAAATGTTTCCCACAAATAAGAAATTATTTTTATCCATAAGATTAATTTTTTTCTTTCGGAATCAACAAAATTTAAAAAATAACATAGAAAACATACCATCAGATTAAAAAACAATCTGATAATTCACGAAATTCAAATGCATTTCCTTTCTGAAATTTCAAAATTAAATTAAATATTACCTAGTTACTTCTTTGTAAGAATAAAAAAAAATTATCCTCTGAAACGTAATCTTACTTGCCACTCTCAATGAATTTTGTAAAGTTGACCGCCAACATGACTAAAATGCTTTTTTGTTCCCCCTCTGCAGATGGCACTAAACCAGAGTTTGTTCGAAAGATCACCAACCAATTTGTCAGTCTTAACAAACCAGGTGCCTTCGAATGCGAAGCCCTTGGCAAACCAGAACCAGTTGCTAGATGGTAATTCACATTTCATTCATCAATACATTTCCTATTTTCTTATGATATCGTTACTATTTATATATGCGCTTTTGTTTCCCCTATTTTTCCTACAAGTATTCTTAGACTTAATTAAAAAATGAAATGCTTCCGCATTTCATATTTTGTTACAATTTTCAAATTTTAATCATCTTGGAATAATTTTTTTTTAAATCACCGTAGTGCCTAGTGAACTATAGGATTACTGCACCCTCATGTTTCTATGGAGATGTGCGAGGGGCAGGGAAGGGAAGGGATGGGGAATGGCAGCTGGAATAGCCAGGCTGCAGGATCCACCCCTAAGCTCTGGACTCCCTAGCGGAAGGTCAGGGGCGACGCCAGTACCCCAGGCTAACGAATAAACGAAAGCTGCGCCGGGAATCGAACCCGGGACCCTCCGCTTCGTAGGATGTTGCCGTTCCACTGAGCCATCGGTACGTACTTGATTTTGACTTGTAAATTCGGTGATGATTTTCACTATAATTTTGCAGTGGTCCTCGGGTCCTTGAATTATCTAGCACTTTAGAGTGGCCCGAAGTCAGAAAGATTTGCCACCACTGTCCCTACATCCATGGAGTTGAGCTGGGGATTTTCTGGGCACGTGCTTTTTCCACCGATCACCAATCAGATTCTCTCAGTCATGCTGAGGCAACATGGCGGCCCAGTCTGCTCGCGCGATTCACCATGCCGAAAGCTATCGAAGCGGTAACGCCTGGCGCCTCTCTCGTGCCTTCTCTCTCCTCTTTTCTTCTCATTTCCCCCTCCTCCTTCCGCCGCCCCCTTCCCCTCCTCTCTGGCGCGCGCGCTCACGCGAGCGTTGACTGGCTCTTCTTTTGCCGTGTTTTCTCTCTGCGCCGCGTATGTTCGTAGTTCCGTTCTGCGGGTGTAAAATGAATTTCCAATTAATCATTCAAACAAACTCGGCGATAAATCATTTCTTTTCCATTTTGGACGCGCGACGAGAGAGAGAGAGCGAGTGCGAGCAACGTTTGAATAGTTGGCGTTTGCATTTGTCAGCGAGCGAAAGCGAGATCGTGTTTACGAGGGGGAACCATGGAAGTAGTCAACGGCTACGTGTACACCGAACATCATCATCATCGACCTGAGGTGCTTGGCTAAAAATGTTGCGATGATTTGAAATTATTAGTACGCAGAAAAGTTAAATAATTTTTTTCTTAAAATTCAATTTAAAAATAAATGATCGATTATCGCTGTTGTAGCTATCTATTAAATTCGATCTGTTGATGCCAATTTTTACTCATAATTAATTTTGTTGTGCATAATTAAGTTAGTGGTGCATTAAACCTGATTCGTAGCATAATTTACTTCCTGAGAACTAAGTATGGCTATATTGGCATTTCCTGGAGGCACTTACTGATATTTATTGACACATTCTAACCGTAGGTGGCGTTCTTAGCCCAAAGTAATTTCTTTCGCTTCGCACTATTTTTTTCTATCTCTATTATAGCGCTTCATTTAGTGGCGGTTTGTGTGTGCTCCTCTATGAAGTGAAGATGCATGTGGGTGGTGATGCCTTGCACTGGAGGGGGGCAGGCACATTTAATCCCTCCACTGTATCTGTTATCGACGCTAGGCCGCAAAATTTTGACAGTTATCCTCTGGCTGAGCTGCTCAGTGCCCGACACCAATTTTCACTTAGTGTTCTTTCATCATCCTCCTTCGTTCGACGTCATCCCTTCTTCAGGACCGCCGACGCCACGTCTTCCTTTTCTGGCTGTATCGACATGGCTCTCTACCACTCACCGACGCCATTTTCTATCTGGCATCTCACAACACTCACCACCACGAAAGGCCTATGTATATCGTTATAGCGTTCGGTGGGAGCTGTGAGTGTATATTTGTGTAGGGCTACCCTTCTCCAAATATCTATATGGCTCTATTTAGAACCAGTGGCTTTTTTCTTGTGATGCTGGCATACTTTTCCCCCAATCTTCTTCTTCTTCGAAGATCTCAGTCGGTTACGACATGTTTGCCTTGTGGTCTCCTTTTGGGCTGCCATCTTCCATGGCCAAGATTCGGCCGTTGTGGTCACTTGCACAGGGAGCACGAATTTAACCTCATCCATTATTGGATTCATTATCCATTATTTCCATTATTGGATTCTTGTCTATATGAACCATAAAGAAGTGAGGTGTGGCCTATGATTTCGAAATTGATTCTCGACCGATACTTCACTGCAACGTGTTAGTAGTGATTGATTTCCAATAAAGGGCAGCACCATTGTAAAGAAATTGGCCTGCCGATTTTTAGGTACTATTAATTTTGACCATCTTGACGTTTATTCAGAATATTCTAAATTAAAAAGTAAGTGTCTATCAAGACCTTTTAAACTATAATTTCTGGTTGTTACAATGTATTTACGGCATTATAGTTCGGTTTTTTCCTCCTATTTGTGGAATTCTGTTTTTGTGGGACGAGGTTGTTGGTGCTTGAGGCGTGATAAGCTTTTATTTTTTTTTCCCCGCTTGGTTACAGTTCTGCTATTTCAGATTTGTAGGGCTAACCGTTGATCCGTCAGAGATTAAGGTCGCGCAACCGCGAGACCACCGACGCCGAACAGATTAAGAGATTCCACCAACTACCTCCTTACACTTTGGGATATGGGGGATCGTTACCTGGGGGTTACCTAACATCTTTACTAGTTTGGGTGGCTTTTGTTTTTAGTTCTAATAGTTTCTGTTAGGACAATTTCTCGTTAAGGGTGGTAGAAAATAGACTATGGAAGTTGCAAATAGAATATTTTCTTTAAACCTCGCGCGTGGGCGTGTGTTAGATTGTTGTGGATATCAAATGAAGCGTTATGATATTTGGAAAAGGATAGTGTGACATCGACTATAATACATTTGTTCGCTGTAGCCATAGTGGGCGTACCGCATTTCTCGGAACTGACGTCAGATCGGCAAGTGTATGGCGGCGTAAAACGAGGAATTCCCGGTGCCCTCTCTGGTGGCCGAGTCGACCTCATCACACTGATGGCCAGGCTGTGGGAAAGGGACAAGGGGGCGGGATGCTCCATGTCCTCCCGCCGTACGTTGCCATGACAACCGACCGTGCCTCCATCGTCAGACGTCTGATCGCGTCTTCTTAGCTTCGATTTTTTTTTTTCTGCCCGCCGCATTACGCCTCCTCCCCTCCCCTCGTCCCCGTCCCCCTCTCCCCCTGGTTCCAGCTTCACCCAATATAGCAGCCACTTCTCTCTTTCTCGGATCTCTATCTGTTCTTTTTGTCCTTGTCTCTCCGGTTCTATTCATCCGGGCGCACTTCAATCCATCACCAAATTTGACACAACATTTATATCTTCATCGCCGGTTGTTGTTGTGTGCGTGTGTGTGTGTTTTGGCGCGGGCAGAGCGGTCTCGTCTTTTGCTAGTGTGACCAGATTGGATGGGGGGAAAATCCCTTTTCCGTATTTCCTTGATTCGTGATGGAGAAAAGTAGCACACGAATCGGAGATCAAGAAAAAATTAACTAGCTCGCGATTGGCTGAATTCCAAATTTCTGGCGCCCTCATTGGACCATAGAAATGAGGTCGCCAGCTCAAGAAACGTGACTGGAAGTCCAAAATACTACATTACTATTTAAACAGCGATTCCGTACATCGTATCTAAGCTTTCGCGGTGCATCCTCGTCAAATTCGCTGCTCTTCGCCCCCAATATCGTTTGATTACGATGAATATTGATCTCGAGTTTACCGGTTTGCTTTCGTCGTGGGCGGTGGTTGTATTGTTGTTTGGGGATCATGCGGTTGACCAAATATTGGTCGTCGTATTAAAAGCAAATATTGACGTAGTACATGTACTCCTACATGCAGGTAGTCCATGCGGATATACGAGCGGTACGAAGCTGTTTGATATTTCATGTTTTCGTTCCGAAATTCGAATTGCCATTTGATAACTCAATAGATGTTCGAGGCACCAGTACAATTAAATAATTTGATGAATAAACCTACGATATATACTAGTATATTGTGAGTTTACTTTCAATCAGTATGTACTATTTTGTTTTATGCATTATCGTTCACCGACGCGAACGACGTTATCGACGCGACATTATTCACTAGTCGCACCCATTAAACTTTTTTTCCCGCCGTCAACGTATTTCTGCGGCTGTGAGTATTTGGGGGGGGGGGATTTTTTTCTTCTTGAATTTTTTTTTTGTCAGTGTCCTCGTCCCCAACATCTTTCGCACCTTAATCCTAAAGTGCCTGTAGAAGAACCCGCGACCGGTATCTTCAATATACTTTTGGTGGCCGCCACCGCATAGCGATAAGATTTCGTGCCCGTCCTCGGAGAGCAATTGTCGGCTGGGTTTTTCGTCCAGTGACGATATGACTCCTCCGGTGCGGACTTAACACAATTGCAGAGAGAAATCGTCGGCTGCGGTTTTGTATGGTTCGAAGTGAGACGTATAGACCAGAAGATTTGTCGACTTTTTTTTCTTTCCCGCTTTTTTTTTTTTTTTTTTTTTTTTTTTGTTTTCTCACCGAATCACCACTCTATGAAGTGCGCTGTGTGGCCTTTTCTTTTTATCCCAATCGACTATTCGTCGGAACAAAAAAGGAAGAAGGAAAAAAATACCACATAGAAAATGCTCGTAAATTGTGTCATAAGAATCGGTGTTGTCATTGTGCACGCTTAATTATGGTGCTCCTGTGTGTGCCGGAAAATTGGCAACGTATTGTGCCAGGTAATTGTTAGCTGGATCGTATAAGTTGATAACGTTTTTTTATGTAATGGCCTTCCTGTACATGCTTTCACAAAAGTGCGCTGCATTCTTACTACACGATAATTAGGCAATTTTACTTACAGTTTTTTTATCGTATGTATAAAAAAATTCAGTATTCTCTGCATAATGTTTACTAGAAAATATTATTGGGAGGTTTGGTTGGTAGTCTGTCTCTACCCTTTAAACGTACAGTTTTTCTTATTTTTTTAATTTTGTTTAGGTCTGGAAGATATTTCAGGTTTTTATTCATTTTGGCGATGCCTTTCCCGTCTGTGCCCGAAAGTGGAGCGATATATGACCTATCCCAATTTGGCGTTACAGGCGCGGCGCCATCTGCGCCAGCTAGTCTCCCGCAAATTAAAATAAATTATAAATTGCCCCGGCCTTATCACGTCACCTGCATCGTCCTCCGCTTTTATCTCGGATGGCAATCTCGATTCCGTGTAGTCTCCCCCATTCAGTGCCAGTTTATTGAGACGCTTGCAAAAGCTAGCAAGAGGTCTTGGACTATCTTTTTTTGGTGTAATTTAAATTGAAGACAGTTGAGATGAGAAATGAGCGTCCCATATAAACGAAAAACACCATTCACGAACGAGATTGGAGTTCGGTTTGCTTCGTCCGCCGTGAAGAAATGAAAATTCCAGGCACATTTTCCCTAATCAAAATGAATGAAATAGTGATAAAGCAAAAGTGAACCCTTACAACAGTTTAAAACTGTTCAGTATTACTTAAAATTTGTGCTGAAAACAGTCCTTCAATATGGCTGGCTGTCTGATATGCACGATTCAAACATTATCATTAGAGTCCAATCGATTTAATCAATTGGAAATGATGTGGCTGCAAAACTTACAGCTTACTCGGTGGTATCGCCCCAGTCGTGGGACGACACGATTGTTCTTGACGACGAACGTCGTCTAGGTGAGCCAGTTTCCTGTTTACTTTATGCGAGCGTTGCTGTCAGAGGAGCACGGGAGCCTTGCCGAGTTTACAGTTTAAAAAAATCTGAGTAAACGCATCGAGAATATTTCACTCGCGCTTGTATAACATTAAGATTGCTCGGCGGGAGCGCGTCCTCGGCGCATCCCTACGTGGAAGGAAGACCCCGTGTCGACACCAAAGAGATGCGCGGTTAGATCACTGGCTGAGTTAACCAGTGAGACTCGAACGCCTTTAAAACAATTATGCTTTGATTCTGCTTCAGCTCGGCAAACTTTGTCAAGCGAACGCTAACCACTTGGTAAAATAGTGGTTTGCATTCTCGCTTTTATTTTCATGTCCCAGACGCGGGTTCAGATCCCGACAAGACTTCTGGAATTTTTCGGGCGAGACAAATTCGAGCCCACACCTTCTTTCGGAATGGAGTGGGACCCGTGCCTGTACCTTACTGTACGTCAGGCACATGTAAAAGATTCCAACCTAAGCTAAGCCAAATTACCAAGTCGCTTCTTAGGGGTTGGGGGGTGGAGGTTTTAGACGAATGATGAGCCTTCATTAACAATCAGGACAAAAAAAAATCATTAGAATTGCGGAAGCTGATGACGCCTGGTGCCCATGTTGGTTCCCTCGTAAATTTAATAGTTCCCGGTTTTCTACCCCTCCATTTCTTGGGTGGCTGTAGAGCGAAAAATCGTCTCCTCTCTACATCATCTTCGCGAAATCCGTTCAACAACACATACACACACACGCACAACACGGGAGTCAACAACTGTGTTGAGACGTTTTTTTTTTGTGCCGGGGAGGGTCGTTTAGCGCGCGCGCGGACGTGCGTGCCAGAGCCACACCAAGAAATATATGAATCGCATTAACGCTAAAATGTTGCCAAATTGCCAAGCGCAAAAATGCGGACCCCGGGCCTCTCCTCTCTCTCTCTCTATCTCACCTAATGGGCGTGCACTGTCTATATTCCTTTCTCCCATACTATGGCTGCTGCTGCTCTGCCAGTTTTTTTAATAAGCGCCAAAGTTGTGACTGTATGTGTGCCAGTGTATGTATTGGCTACGGGTTTAATGGGCTTTCTTTCTCCCCATAGCGTTGCATAGCCTCCTGAAACCCTCTCAAGATTAGACGATTTGTTTTCTTAGCAATTCCATCCCGCCATCCTATAAATTTCACAGATAGACTATTCATATCGAGAATTAATATTAATAAATGAACGTGATTAAATAAATTTGTGTGATGGTTCAAAATTGATCGCAATTAGAACTTTGAAATTGCAGTTTCCATGTTTTCACTTTTTGTATTGTGGGGGGTGTTCAAATATTTTTTATTCATAATTTTCGTTTGACAAACTTGTGGCGGCGCTACCTAGTTGCTACAATGAGAACATTCAAATGACCTAACTCACCCAAATCGGATTGCCGATGCTGGATTCTTCCCTCACTAGTTTCAAAAAAGTATCAGCATCTACGTTTGTAATCGGTTCGGTTTTCAATGTGACAACGTAGGCACACGTTTGTGGTGATCTGATGAGGATACGTAGACTGTCGGTGGTGGGCCCGCAACGTAGTAGGCGCTTGCACACACCGGTGCTGCTAAAATGGTGGCAATAAAACTTCGCTTAAAAGTGCTGCCAGGAAACAAACTTATTTAACGTGACAGTCGGAATGGGCTCGTAGATTTGCCTATAAAAAGCCTTTCTGCACTTGCAGGCGTTGTTGCCTGTCTGTGTACACCTCGACTATGTAACTTTTTCGTCACTCGCATTCATACAAGTGTAGGAGCCTGAGATGATACATAGTACCAGCGTAGCCACGATTAGATACTGTATGTGTACGTATGAATATATTTGAACATACAAAAAATGGTGACAAGCGGTCGCGACATTGGCATAAAAAAGGTGAGAAACGGCATTCCATCATTTGATGTAGGGTTTCATAATCGATGTGGAATGTTGCTAAATGGGGGACGTTGAACCGTATTTGCCACATAACCTTCTTTGCGCCTAGTGTAGATCATTCACATTTTCATTCATTTTTTTGAAGTTGTTTATTTGTGATCTTATGTATAGGGTGATGCGACGACCTAAAAAAAAATGTTTATGTTCAAGCGTTTGAACAATCTGAAATTGCAGGCGATTTCTAAAGACTCACAACGACTCTTCACCGATGACTATCGGTTACCGGGTATTTGTTTATTTAATATCGAATATTGGTTATTTAATATAAATTATTTGGTTATTTATTATCGATTATTTGGTATTTGGATTATTTGGAAATATAAATTTTAAAAATGTATATATTCAATGTATTGTGATCGTTCTATTACTTTTGCCTGGGTTGAGGTTTTTGTTTTCTCAACAAGGAAGCAATTATTTAGATTTGGCTTGAACTCGATGAAGTCGAAAGGTTGCACCAATAGTGACTGGATAAATGTGACCGCAGCCGATAAGACCAGGTTCCGTCGTCGCTCCCCATCTAACGCACGTGATGTGTGCGTGCTCGACCAAACAGTGAGTCAGGCCGGTGCAGGTTGCGTGCCAGTTGTTAAGCTGGATTAATAAAAACAATCAACATAAAACTAATTTACGACTTCCTCTAATTGGCACCCCTTAATAGAGAAGGAAGTCTGGTGGGGCCCACGACCCCCACCTGCGTCCCAGCTCGTACCGTCTACCCAACCCTCACCACCCCCGCAACATCCCCCTTCTTCCTCAACCCGTGCCTAGCCGTCCCTGGCTGAGCTCTGTTTGTTTATAGCTTGACACTCTCCAAACACCAATTTCCGGACCGGCACACCCGCAGTTTCTGCATCGAACCAACTCGAATTGTCCAATAGTGTGTCTGGCTCCGCGTTAAACGGGGGACGTAATACCGATCGAAGTGTCGGCTTCCTCGAGCCTATAGCCATTTCCCCAGTTGAGACAGGTATCATGGGGATAACGTACGTTTGGGGAAACTAATGTATTTGTTTTTGTTAATGAGGAACCGCTGCGTGTTGTTAGCTTTTAATATTTATTCAATGGCCTCTTATTGACCAAAATTTACCCAGATTTTCTTTTCTTATGATATAATATATTAATTATTTTTGGTATAATATTTATGTTGCTAACGCAAGGAAGCCTTCTGTGATTGGCACTAATAACGTATTATTTTTAATTGCGTTTTATCCAGCGTAATGACCAGTAAATGACTTGAGTAACAAATCGTTTTGCTGGCTTCGAAGTCTGTATTGTTGTTATGTCACCTTTCTCTCAAGAACATCTCTATCGTTTAGAAAAATTGCTGTTCTTAAATTGAATGTTAAATAATTAAAATAATATTATCCAAGCAGTAAAATTTATTCAGGTAGTCGGACCACATTTTTGGAATGGCGCATCCCAGTTTCCAATTTCGTCACCGATATACCGTAGCGCCATCTACATTTGGACATCTGTTTTTGTCTCATGCGGGGGTGCTGGCGTGGTTAGTGAGAGCGAGATGGCGATTGCACTTCATTCAATTTGCTCGCCTAAGTGGATGGCGACGACTTCCCGCATGCAGCCGCGGCGAGCACGCCTAGGTGCGGCATGAAACTCCCACTTTCCCCACGCCGAGCACGATTAATTTCTCAGCCAATCCGCCGCGTCGCGTTCAGCATTTGTCACTCATTAAACGTAGTCGCTCACATGTTCCTCATCTCGAATAGACGACGCCACTAAAACCGTACTTCAGGTTGCTATTCTGGTGAGGGCGGTGATGAAATGGGTGGGACGGGGTGCGTCCTGAAAGCTGGGGCGAGAGAAAGGGACTGTGCTGCGCAGCGTGATTACGGGTAATTGGCGGTGATGGATTAAAGTCGGCCAGGAGGTGACGGGCCTGTGACCGCGCATGCGCGACCGTGGGTCTTGCGCCGACAGAGAGGTGTTGAGGCAGGCCTGTGTACTCTCGGCACGTGTCGAGACAATATTCCATCCCACCCCTTGCTCGAGGCTATATAAAAGACAGATCTGCGCACTGGGTCGGGGCCGTGGTAATTCCCAATAAAATATCCTCTTCCTTCTCTCCCCTTCCCCCTCTTCGGGAGCCCACTTTACCAGAACTCTTGATTGGAGATTCTTGCACCACCTCTCTGTACCTTTCGTGACCACAATTTCCGAATTTAATTTTCGCTATTCGGTTTGTAGGTTCAATTTTGGATCTGGATTTCTAAATGCGTACGACACACACGACACACCTTATATTAAACAGCGCGGAGTGATATTGGGTTGCTGTAATTCGTCATTTAATCCAATCATGCGTTCGACACCTCACTCGCCTTTGTGCCGAAGTGCTCCTGGATGCTCCATTCGTTTCATTATATGAAAAACTCAATTATACGAAAAACGCAATTTTTCTTCAATTCTCCATTGAGGTTATTTCGTTATGTCAGGTAGAATCGCAGGCAGATATATTAAGGTAACGTTGTGGAAAATAATGTCTAAATATTTCTTCGTATATGCTGGTAGAAAATCAGCTATTATCTATTTTATTTTATAAATACAGCTTGTAAAAAAATATAATATTTCTTTTTTATGGATATGTAAATTTTCTCATTGTTTCTTTGATCTACTCGGAATTTGCTTCGACTTTGCTAGCTTTGTATAAAATTCAATATATTTTAGTGGTTAGTCATAGGATACCATTTTTTTTATTCCGGATCACTGTAGTGAATAGCACTACAGGAGGTTATTGTACCCCTCGTGTCGCTATGGCAATGT
>JAUJYS010000488.1:0-22935 GCA_033995665.1 Melogona broelemanni
CTTCTGCCGGGAATCGAACCCGGGACCACCCGTTTTGTAGTCTATGATTATAGCCACTGTACCACGGGGGCCGCACAATTTGCACATTTTGCAGTCGGTTGAATTTCAATTACTTAATTATGTTCGACATGTCCTTGTGATAAGCTTAGCGTAGTTTAAAATAAAATATCGAATTTAGAAAAATTCACCAGCTTAGGCGTGGATCTCAGGCTGACATATTCTCGTAGATCTATTACAACATCTCAGAGAACACCACGGCCTCAAACACGTGCAGGTTGTTTATGAGATAGCAAAAGAAAATGTTGGTTATTTTTCTCGGAGCTCATATTATACACTGTATAGCGACGTTGGCCTCCCGGTGGGTCCACAAGTTGTCCCGAATTCCCCTCTCTACACCTCGCTGGGCACCCCCTCACCCCAGAACCCCCTCACCCTAGAACCCCCTCCGGGCGCGAATTACCGAAATGTTCCCACTATGACGTGTATCGAAGCGAACGCACACGAGCGCGCAATTTCCTATACCCGCCGAAATATCGTCCGGCGTAATTGCCGAAGAATTTGTTTCTTCTCACCTGCTACATTGGCGTTGGAGCATACCGTTACATGGTGAGAGCAGGGCGACATTGATGCAGTCTGATTGTGATTGTACTGCCAGGGGGCGCAACAGGCGGTCTCGAACTCGCGGCACGAACAGAAACAATATGTAACCCAACCGAACGACCTCCCTTGATCGCGTGATTCTGTTTGCCACGTGTATATATCGACAAAATTGGATATCTTTCGCATTGCTAACTTCGAGAATCACTCATACGCACTATTTCGTCGGAACTCATTTGCGGCGAAATGTATTTTTGTCGAAAATAGAGATTCACCAAAATAAAGATGTTCGTGCATAATCTTAGAAAATAGCGAGATTTTAGCGAGATTAATTCGTACGTACTCCTTCCTTCGGAATGGAAGCAAAGTTTTTATACCCATGCCTGTAGGCTGTCAGGTTACCCATAGAAACGGATGGAAAATCCCTAGCTAGGTATGAAGGGAGGAGGTGGTCATTCCTAGGTAAAATTACCTGGTCGTCTGTTGGTTATAAAACAGAGGGCAGACTGTAGCGACACTCTCAGCGGCTCATACTCATCCGTTCGCCAAGTATTGGAATCTGGATGGCGCTGCAACGTGTTATTAAATGTGAGAGAGCAGCAGGGTGGCTTGACACGACGCCGACCAACCCGTCACGTATCTTCTGGAGGCAGGTGCTCGAATTCACACTTCATATAACGATCGAAGAGGCCCAGCGCGCCATGGCCTAGACATATGCCGAAAAATATATGGCATTGCCGCGCCGCCATATTGCTCGCCCTCACGGCTATTTATATGTCTACACCGCCGAAAAAGGGGGAGGGTTAACTGGCGGGTGGCCCCGTATGCGGGTGGATTTCTAACCGCTCGAACTTTGTAGGGGCATATTGCTCATGCCTATGTATTGTAATGCGTACCTGGAGTCATCAGCCACCTATGTTCGCATTCGAGAAACGAAATCGGTGGATAAGAAGATGGAGGGCGGAAGCTAAACATCGCAAAGCGAAGAGTGAAGAAAATAATTATATGTACAAAATAGAATGATTATTTCTATTTTATTATTATTATTCCTGATCACTGCAAAGATTATCAATACAATAGATTCTGTACACTTCATGCTGCTGTGGTAACATGTGACGAGCGCATTTTCACTCGTACCCCAGGATCAAATCAATAGTGCATTCCGGGAATCGAACCCGGGACCACCCGCACTGGAATCGGTTCTAATACTTAATGGTATTAGTAATAATAATAATTATAATATAATGTCTAAAGACGGAATTATCAATCTTGGAACCACTTAAGGATAGTATTTAAAAAAAAAAAATCAAAAATCACCTCCTCCCAAGAAACTTGTTCATAGTTTTGAAATTCTAGACAAAACCTTGAACTCATTGAAACAGCAGCCAAGAGGGTAACAGAAAACAAAAATCAAAATATTGGCTGCCCGATTTGTCGTTTCTACAGCAAGAATGCCACGACCACTGCGGCTCTTTTGGGTTCGCATCGGCGTGCATAAATTCTGCGGCGTAATCTTCTCGCTGTCAGGTAAAATGCGCTTGTTTTCGGGTTCGTGAATTTCTGCACTTCGTTCCTATTAGTATCCTGCTGGGTTCTGTCATATTTCCGGGCGCTCGCTAGACGCGGGGCCTCCGCCTCTCTGTAGCCTTTGTGTACGCACTCAGATCCTCCATTCCTATGCATGGCGCGCACAGCATACATCTACATGTATGGTGGAGGTGGGAAGGTGGCAGGATGTAAGGGAGATGAGGTGGGTCGATGTTGTGTGCCAATTCTAAATATACATAGGCCTACATTTATGGCAACGCACGCGATCTGTTGATACATTGTTGCCAATACAATGTAGCTGCATGAAATGTTGTGACAGGTAAAATCAGGGTGCTCGGTACTGAAATATTCTAGCATTTAAAATTTTTTTCATTTTCATTTTATTTTCCATTTATGACATGAAATTAAAACAGTTTGCGAAATGCTGCTCTTTTAAAATGATTACGAAATTCAATGTGCAACAAGGCATAATTTAACATACATGAAGTACGAGTCATTGTACGAGTCAGATGACTGATTGAAATACCTGAACGTAATCTTTTAATATTGCCATTTTTTAATTGATTCGGGGATAATCTACAGCCTTGTCAGCCTTCATACCCAACTAGGGATCTTCAAGGTGGGTCTAACATCCGTACATGCGCAGATCCCATGCAATTTGCTTTCATTCCGATGTAAGACAAGCGCGCACAAATTTATCTCGCAAACTCGGAAGTCTCGGTCAGGAATTGAAACCACAATCACGACCGTAATTGTGATATCGGTAATCTCGTTGTAATTCATATTTTCAGCAAAAATAAGAGATTCCAAATTTCGAAGCTGATTATGTTTTACTTACCATCATGCAGGGAGCCCTCAAGCACCTCCATCTCGCGGCCACTTGCGCAAACAGTCAGATCACGAATAAACATCCAGGTAACCTCTCGCCATCTCGCAGGTGATTTTTTGTTTATATTCTGAAAGTTGAGAAAATATTGACAATGAATAGAGGCTCGAATACTCGTCTATCGAGGGGTGACCCGTGAGGTCGACCCCGCACTGAGATGAACCGTGTGGAAATATTTCCCCAAGAATGTGAGCTGGGCCCGGGGCAATTATCACGGTTGTAGGTCCCCCTAGTCGTATATATTTAGAAATCCTCCACTTTTAATATGTTGCCCCGTTTTTTGTTGTCAATATTTGGCAGTACGGTATTTGTAGGAGGAGGAAAGGTGCAAAAGTGGGGTTAATTTATTGGCCAAACATATCGTGCAGGTGTGAAAAGGATTTGTTCCCCTCTGCCTCCTTCTCCTCTATACCCGCGTTGATGGAATTAGCTGAGTTATTTTCGTTTATGGTCTGTGTTGACTTGGTGAAAAACGTTGGGCTTCTGAAAACTAATAGATATAAGGGATTTGAACAACACATTTTTTTTCCTGTTTTATTTTTATTTACAATAAATGTATTCATTTGTTTTAAGACTAATCGTGAAACTAAAACGTGAAAAAAATATTTACAAAATATATAAAGTACGAGATAATATGTTAGCCCTCGGTAGCCGAGACCAACTTGTGACGAAAGTTCCCGGGTTCGATTCCTGGTGTGGTCTCTCGTTTATTCGATCCTTGGGAAATTAATTTTATGTTTCACGCACCACCTAGTAATAAAACTAACTGGACTGATTTTTTGTAGCATTGGCAATACATGAAAATACCCCCCCCCACAAAAAAAACAACATTGGTGACGACTTGAGACAAAAATGTAAATGGCATTCATCAAAACAACAAAATCATTTAAACTTGCAACTGAAACATCCTGTCATTTCAGAAAGTTGTATAAAATTCCTTTTACTCGTTTATAGTCATTGTATTTCCGAAATGTTGTCTCGCATGCACCTTGCATGTAACAAAGCCATTGAGAATGTTGTGATAGTCGTATATAGCTTCAGGAACAAGCAAGTGTTTTTTGCGTTAATGATGCAAGTTTCCGGGCCATTCGACGTCGCATTACGACGTGTTCCTGTGCGGTTTATGGATCCGCCGAGTCCTGTAGACCCCCAAGCAAGTGCAGACTCACGTCGCACTTATGAATGAAAATAAACTTTTTGCACACCGTTGTCAAAAAATGTATTCCCAAGCAACTCTGCCATTGTCATACGAGAACACATAATTGGTTGTTTTAGCGCTCGTGCGCTACCCAACTCGCTTTTCTTTTTTTTTTCTTCTTAATGTGCTTTTCCCCCCAGATAGCCCTGGATCAGTAGGGTGACGTGATAGTATGTAAGGTATGCTGTGCAATTTTCCTTTGTACTCAATCATGACGACATCAGTCGTATACAGTCGTACAATCATATACAGTCTACGAGACAATTTGTTACCTAAAATCTTAATCTCATATACAAAAGCGAACAGTGCAAATTGTTAAATAACTTTTATACGGTATTTAAAATATTTAAAAATAATAAATGTTAAATAACTTGAAACACAATTGCAAAATCCTGCGATATGCGGTAACTTTACTTAAGTGCGATAACATTTTATAAGCCTTAAAAATTAAAAAAATGGATAAGCCATGCTCCGTTGGTTACCGGTTTATAAAGCCGCTAACAATATGCAGAAAATTCGAATCATCTATAAATTAAAAAAATTATTCGATTTCCCGAAAAAAAAAAAAAATTTTGGGTTGTAAAATAATCAAATTTCGGCAAAATTTCGTCGTGTACGAGACTTGGGGGAAAATACCTTTGGGCGACTGGTCACCCTGACCGTGGCCACGCAGAAACTAGTGACGCAATTGTTGCTGCTCTAATGAAAGTTAAGACTAAAGGAAATTGGCGGTTGGCGCTTCCGGCCCTGGTCTCAGAGCCCGGCAATAATGGTCTTCTTTTCAGCAAGTCGTTTTTAATTTCCGGTCGAGCCAGAGTTCTTTTTTTATTATCTCGTCTCAGCTATAGCCAGTACCCTCATTGTGGCCAGCAAGCACACTTGCCGAGTCTGTACACAATGACTTTGACCCTCTGAATGTGTGGTTACTTCCAAGATACAAAATCATCCCTTTATCATATTGGAAAAAAAATTAAAAGCGTTTACAAATAAATTAGCTCGAGCTCTTGTGAAATCATTTTTAAACTGGAGCATGAGCTATCAAAAAGCGGATTTACAAGATTAAATTTCTTATTTAATTAATCAATAAATTATTTTTGGAACGATCGTATAATTTCAACAATTTTTTGGTTAACTGTACATTTTTACGCTACTAGTAAATTATCACACACATTTTTATCCTTATATCGGGTTGTGGTTATTGGTAGCTATTTTTGAATTAAATTTGTTGTAAAGTTAACATAAAAATTTGATTATTAGTACTTTTCTATATTTTTAATTTATTATGATTAAAATAAATATAGTCAAAATATGCTTCAAAATTTTGTGCTGTGCCTTTTGAAATGATTTTTGAGATGACATTTCCTGTAAATATCATCTGCTTTAATGTCTTTGTGATTTTTCATTCGGGCCAAGTGATACTCAACGTCTTATAATTTTTTTTCCTCGGGTTTTGGATGCGTTTAATGTTTTTTTCTTACTTCATTGTGTATTTGGGAGTCAAGCACTGTTTCCTTCCTGATCACAAGGCACGCGAGGACTAATTTAACGGCAGTTGTTTTTCTCGTCATGTCTTAAGCGAAAGAAGATGAAGAAAAAACCGTTGTCTGATGATTTAGTTCCGTTTGCGCTTCTTTGGCCTTCGTTGAGATCTTCTCTCCCGTTTTGTTGCCAACGAGCATCTGTTTCCTTTTTTGCCCCATTAGCTCAACAAAGATTTGCCCTAATTTTTTTTCCAACTATAAACCGGGAATTTTTTTTTCGGTATTGCTTTTGATAAGTGATGAGGAGAGGTTTCCAAGAAACAAAACATCCGCATCATGATTTGCATCTTTCGAATTACGGATATCGTTTAAGTAATCTTTTTCTAAAGATTTCTTGTTCGCAAGAAAAAACGGTTCAAAACGAAAGAAACATGCTTGATGGTAGAGCTCCTTCGACTTAGGAGATCTTTTTTTTAACTGTAAATGTATAACCCTCAGTCATCGATGTATTTCACCAAACCTTGGACCCGAAGGTCTACGCACCAATTAGTTCCAATTTGAATCGTTGTCATGTCAACACAGTGTCGCCCAATTAAGACAACGATGCCCTGTCGTCCACGAGAAATTATTACAGGGAAAATTTACAAATTGATTCGACGCAAGCTGTTTGCATGATAGTGTACAGTTGGCGGAGGGGTTGGTTAGACCGTTGAACTGATTTATGCCTTAAAGTCCAGTACCTAACGGGGATAGATTTACCTCTCTCCCGCTCAACCGCCCCCATCCTTTCCCAATGCGCGCGTGTCTCGCCCACTTTGCACCACCACCACCAACAGTAGAGCGACAGTGTGTCGCAATTAATTTACTCTTGATTTAAGCACCGAGTACGATTAATTTAATGTCCATGCGGTCGTTTAGTTTGACGTTGTTTTATGGTCACCGAGGTACGCGTGTGTGACCATGAACCCGGTTGGTCACAGCGTGGCGTGGTAGGAATATGAGCAGGGAGGATGACACGGGACGAAGTCATCATTGTCTGTCCACTAGGAGACAGGGGAGTAATTAGCGTCCCCGGCTAGCATCTGCTTACAGTTGACACTTACGGCCGTTTTGGAGAAGAAAAAAAATACAACGGCTAACCCAACGTCAAAATATCGATTCTACACTGCAAAGCGAGACTTCCAAATTTCAGGATAATGCTCGCTGAAATCGGAGAGCACTTTTCAAATTTTCTATGGCATATTATTCTTACTTTTAATGTTACCTGTAAATTTTGCTTCAGCAACTTACAATATGACATTTTTAAGATGCTTCAAGAATCTTGAAACGAGTCACTAACTAATTGAAAAGCATTTTGAAATGAAAAAGTGTCAAGTTCTGCTCAGGTATTTTATACAATCGCCAAGTTATAGTCAAAACTGAGACGAATATCTGCTGCAAAACATAAGGCCAAATAAACGTAGTTAATTCCTTGGTCAAGAATAACTGATGAGGCCTTGTAAATTATCTTCAGACTTGGAATTTATACCATCGCTGATTTATTGCAGGCATTTCAGAAAGTAATCTTCGTCGTTGTTCAGCGTACGCTCGTTCGCAGTCAAACGCTTTCCTCTAATTCCAGTCTCTGCTTTTTCCTAATCCGACTGTCAATTGAAATCGAAGGGAGGTAAATCGTAAATTCCCCTGCTTTGACTCTGTTATTATCACTGTTGGGGCTTAAGATGTTTAGGCGAACCATTCGTTAAACTTGCCTCTGGAAACGTTCTAAATGACTGTCCGCGAAAATTTAAACTCACCTGAACAGATCGATCAATCATTCGAAAAAGGAGATTCGAGAAGAACTCACGTGGCCATCATTAGCATGCGTCTAGCTTCACAGCGACTAGCTTTGGAATCTGCCTTGTGTGTTTGAATGAGTGACAACCACCAGATGGTGCTGGAGTCAACGTGATAATTAACGCCAAATGGTGCGCAAATAGTGGCGTTTGAAATATGAAACTAATTGCTGAAACTTTAAGACAAGTGCGCGTTATCTTTAAGAAATGATCCTTTCTATCGATCCCATTTACCCAACAAAGTTCCCAAAAGGAAACATGGACAAAGACCAGAACACGATATAAAAAAGCTCAACTTTTCTTGAAACAGGAAATGAAACCAAACCAGCCAGGGTCTTTAACTTAAACCTCTGTGGTATGGAAGATCGTGGCGTGGTAGCTTTCAAAGAAAGAGAAAACGTCAAATGGCGAAAGAACAGCAAAACAAGGAAGAAATGGTAATTTCCATCTTGGCAGATTCTTCATGAAACTATATCAGGTGTCAAGCCTTTGGTGTCTTAGTCGTAGGAGTCTAGCCGCACATCTCTTTGGTGCATTCGAGATTGGCGCTCACCTTTCGGCGGCAAGAGGGGCCAGGTTGACTGATATCCGAGCCGATCCTGATGATGCTCTCTCCCATTGGTACCGATACCGACCGAGAGGGTGTGGGGGTGGATGGGTGGGAGGAGGCTTTAGGGAGATGTAGGCATAAATCAGACGGGCAATTGAGTACGATTGTTATTGGCCGCCGGCTCCGTGCTCTCCGCACACACTCGGCAGTCTGTGCGCCGTTCGTTTGTGCTAATCACCCGTGACGCGCGCGCCCAAAGAAAAACTTTGACTGATGGATTGATGCTCGCTGGCGAGGAAGTTGTGGTGATTGGGGGTGGAGGGTGGACATCGACGAATTGCTCTTCGATTGTGCTGCGCGTCTCGAAAGCTGCGCAGAAAATACGCCTGATCGAATGGGAGGCAACGCAGGGTACATCAAGAGACACCCACACCCTTTCATCGTCCATTCAAACGATCAATGAAATTGTTTAATTGAGAAAAACTGATTAAACGTAAATAAAATCAGCGATTTTAAAGTCCGATAGTAAGACACTTTTAATCCGTCAGGTACAGAGTAATTAAAATTGCTGATTTTATATACATTTAATCACTTTTTCGCAATTAATTCTACATCTGTCTTCGTGTATTTTATACCCTAAACATCTTTTAAAATTGTTTAATTCAAACGAGCGCGATAAAAATCAACATTTGCAGAAATAATCTAGCCAGTTCTGTTCTCTAGTGAACGTGTAATTTTAATTAATGGTTTCATCAATATATTCTGTCGTAAAGCAAATTAATGTTTTACTCACAGCCTCGTTGTGGTGAAACGGTCCTGTGTTTGATTCCCGGTGCCGATTCTCGTTTATTTTGTTCGAGCTCGGGGTATTGGTGAAAATATGCGAATATGAAGTACAGAAGAGTCCAGTAAATGTTATATTTTGAATATATTTAAATTTAGAGAATGAATGGGTAAGGGTGGGTCACTTGAACCGACTACTCATTGCCACCATTCGAATCGGCATCTGTCAACTTTTTTTGGTTAGTGCTGCGGGCGTATGGTGGGGGTGGTGAGTGCAGAGAGGAAGGAGGAGGAGATGAAGAATTTATCTGTGCGCGGGCATAGAAACATTTGTCGACAAACGCACGCAAATCGCTCATGTTGTCTGCTCACCTATTCTGCAAGGTGCGTGCGTGGCCAAAAAGAGAAATTGCCACGCCAGAGGCCTCTCGCGGAGGACCTAAACGAATTGAGCACGCACCACCGTCATGATTAAATGACCTGCCTATCGATACACTGCCAATGACAGATGGACAAATTAATGCAAATAAGCGTGCGATAAGGTGACTGATGGTTGGTGGTTCCCTTCTATCCATCTCACAGACGCTTTCCTCGCCTCTGGCTAGTTATCGTTTCATCAATTTTGTTTACCACCAAATAGCTCGTGCATACTCAAGTAATATTGATGCACACGCTGGAGAATAGTCGATGTGATTGTATCTGATATTTGGACACTCAATCTTGCACTGAAGCGAAGTTCTACGAAAGATCAGACGTGGCAGAAATAACAGACAGGTTGGGGGGGGGGGGGGAAACTGGAAATCAAAAGTATTGTTTATTTATTGGAACTATCTCAATATACCGTGCCTGGGTACTAACTGTTGTAAAGGTGCTCAAAAATGAAAGTAAAGTCCCGTTTTCGGACGTTACTCCCCAACGATATGAATAGCAACGATATGAACGAACAACGAAACAATTAATTATCTGGAACGCCAGTTAACTGATCAAAGGACAACGGGGGACTCTTGTTTAGAAAGGGGAGAAATGTTGGTTTCGATCTTCCGCGAACGAAAGGTGGGCTAAGTTACACGTTGCAGGAAGAGTAACTCGAAAAGAAACTCGAAGAAACTCTTCCTGCTTACTCTTCCTGCAATTTGCTACACACGGCTCCTAACCAATAACTTTTTAATTACGTTAAGTTACACGTTCAAGACATGAGCGACCTGAAAATACGGTGTCGAAAGGGGGTGCGTAGTGAAACTGACTTACCTAACCAGAAACATAACATGAAGTGACTAATCAGGTGAGACTGGCTTTCGCTACGCACCCCACTTGACACCGTATTTTCAGGTCGCTCATGTCTTGAACGTGTAACTTAGCCGAAAGGTGTTTTGTTCAAACGATGACTTATAAGTGTGAGGTTGTCCTTGACACGGCAACTTCGACTACGTCGCTACTTACGTTTACTCGGAACCAATAAATTGTGGAGACCTTTTGAAGTGACGAGTGAAGTGCCGCAGTGGCGTTGATCTGATTTACAGCCGTTCACACCCGGAATGATTCCGGCCATAAGTTTTCGCTAATAATACGCTGCGCGCAAATATTGCTTCCAAAAATCGCCCTTTTTCTTGAGTTGTTTCAGGTAATCAACGTCAATGTTTATCGCACCTTTTCTTCGAAAGAATTATAGCGATGGGGTGAAAGAATAAACTGATAATTATTGATGTTCCTTTTGTCTTGTTCAAGAGATCTATGTTCGTATGTCCGCCGGGCATAGCTGGTTTTGGTGCATAAATTTAAACGTTGATTATATGTTTGTGTGGATCTACAGAGCGCCTATGACCCAAAGTTTTATTTTGCTGACATATTAAGATAATTTAAATTTTGAAATTTTATGTTTTATTAAGGATTATTTCAATTTAAATTGCAGGGATTTATTTCGGAATATTTAAATTTAATTTTACTCTGACTACGTAAATTTAAATTACACTTCTAGATATTCCAATGAACCGATTACCAAAGAAATAAAATAATTAAAAATATAATTACAGTATTTTTTTGCTAAATTAAAATGTGTAAACGTTGTTACCGAGTACCAGTAAGTTTGCGATCTAAATTTAATTTTTAATTTCTACAAATTATCCTGGATTACGATGAAGGAAACGTCTTAATTCATTAATAAAATAAAATATTTAATTGATTACAGGCACGCCGATTTTTTTTTAATTTAAGCAACATATGACATTTTTGCTTTTACCCGTGAATGTCGTTTTATATTTGCTAAAATATGTCGTTTTATGTTTGCTAAAATATGTTTTGATATTGTCGTTAATATCTAGATATATTTACTTTGTTGTCATAATTAATCTTACGGTTCGCAATATTTCAATCATTTTTTCGTAGTTCTTCTGTTTAAAAGAACCAAGTGCTTTTTATAAAAATATTCTTCACTAAAAATGTCGCTAGCGGATTATTTTTAGTGTCGGTGTCGACTGCAACTTTCAAGCTCGAACAACCCCGGAATTCATAATGAAAACAAGGTACAGTGAATAGATACGGCGCACCGACTTGTCAGCCATATTTATAATTCACTGCAGATTTTAGAAGTTTAGCGACCAACGAAGAAAGAAAAAAAACATTTTTTTGCGATCCCAGCCAGATATGAAGCCAACAGATTGATGTAAAGGAGGAGATGCCGACACGGGCGAGGAAGGGGGGGAGCCGTGAAGGAGCGGAGAGATTTTGTTTGATCAATTCGTCGCTTTAGCAACAGTGACACCGCGCGAGACGGTGTCATGGAACTATTTAGTACTTTTCCGAAAGCCAACGCCGCCCTACCGTCACAATCTGAAACAACATCCAGAAATCTTCTTTACTTTATTTTTGGCGTCATATCAACAAGATGGTGTCTTTTCCCCCCGCTAGCAGTGCTGGGTACGTTCCTTTCGAAAAGGAACCAGTTCCCGTTCCTCGTTTCTTAATAAAGAAAGGACCGAGGACGCTACTCGTTCCTATTCCAAAGGAACGTAAACGTTCCTCGTTCCTTCGATTTTAAAATAAACAAACAAATAGTGATTTGGGTACGCCAATAATTTAATTTTTTTAGCGCAATTTTCGATCTAATTGGATAACTAAAAACAGTCACCATATTCCCCGACTAATTCCTTATGAATTTGTGAATCAGAACAAACCTTCCCTATACTGCATCAAATGTACCGGTAGACGATAATCAATGACTCGTTCATGGCCATTCCATATTTGCCGCCCATTTTTACTCATTTGTAACGCTTTTAAATTCAACACTTATCGGTAAGATAATAACGGTATGCCAATTTTAAGGCTCTTCTATCCTTGAATAACAGGTTTTTTATCTTATTTTAAATTTCGTTATCTGATTCAACAATTTTATCATTTACATGAACTTATCCTTTCGTAGTTTATTCTTTTATAGGAAAATTATTTCTGCATTATCAGTGTGTCGTCTCCAGATACAATCACAAGATTTTGGCGCACCCTGTATACAAATAGCATCTCGTAATTTATAGAAAATACTTTAGGCGAAAGTGGACACCCCCCGCGCCGCTGCGTGCACATTCGGAATTAATATTATTAGCCCTCGCGACCTAACTGCCAATTATTCAGTTGCCAAAAAAACAACCATTTGCCGTAATCTTTCGCCAGGCATTGCACAGTCGTTGTTGTTGAACTTGGACGTTCGTTTTAATTTGTTACGCATTAGAATGCGTCCTCATGCGCGATTGTAACAACTATTTGTACTGGCACTGCACTGTACTCGAATAGAAGTGTAACCTTACTGGGTGCGTTTTATATTATAGGTCACGATCGACCGACGTGGACGACGTTAAGCGGTCGAAAGCTAGACGCTACCTAAGTCCCGGGTGTACAAATGCGCGAACACGATCATAACTTTGATGTAAGCGCCCCGTTACGGTGGAGGACGCGACCAACAATTTATAAAACAGCTGTAGGGATGAATCCAGAGATAAGCCGTGCTTGATCGTGACTAAGAAACGACGACTAGAAAAGTAAAACTGGTCATTACGTAAAAACAAACGACACACAAATTAATTATGCGCATTTCTTTGAATTGATTTTTTTTTTCAACATTCGTCAAAAGGACAACAATTTTACGTCTGGCAGGGTAAAAATTAAAAATCCAGATCAATTCATATTGTGTAATTGGAAAATAATTGAAACGTAGAAAGAATTTATATCTATAATTTTTAAAATATTTTTCTTACTAATCGTAACACGCATGTAAATTTATCAACAAAAAACACACGAAAATGTATAGCACATTTGCAATCGCGCGTTGACATCATCAACCATTACCAAATTCGTGCTTGAAAAAAACATTATGTGACTAAATGGTTATGTTGTCATCATAAACAAATTCCCCCAACAGTTAAAGAAAATATTTCCCAGTTTTGAAATGTCTCGGCGAGGTTTCTTAACCCCAACTCCTTGATGTCAACCCAAAGATTCTCGCCCAAAATGCGAGAGAGCACGTCATGCAGCACCACCGATGTGACATAAGTTTCTTCACGCCATATTTGTGATAATTGTTTGCCCTTTGGATTCACAATTTTATTGTGGCTTATCTCCTGGCAGTGGTGGTGGTTGCAGTGGGCGTGCTGCCTGCAACATTGATATACGACGACGCGGGGTCATTCACACTGTCATCACGGACCGAAAAGGCTCTCCCTCTCTGACTATACGATGAGACGACTTACATGTGTACACCAACATAAACTGTATACAGAAAAATTAAATTGCCTGCCTATATGAATACCAGTAGAGATTCTGATAGATCCTCCTGTGGACAGTGGCATTTTTATGCGCACATTGAAAGTAAGCTGGTAAGGATGAGGACTTATGTTGGACCCTGAAGCCAGTGCCACATTGAGCGATTTAGGGATTCGGGCCTTAGGATACAGCGCAGCCACCAGCTGCCCATAGCGATTCGTGTGTGGATGACGTGCGAGTAGATATCGACTGACTCCGTGGCCGCTAAATCCTCCTGAGACCATATTCGCAACAGATATGGTTTCCTGGATTCCGGATAAATATACAGAATCAAAAAAATTACAGTACTCGAAAATGAAGCCCTATTAGACAAACTGAACTTAAAAGAGGACACTTTTAAAACAGGAATATTCTAGGATTCTAGAAAGATTCTAAAAATCGCGGATTCGAACTGCGCCACTGAGGAATTGCAGGTGGATTAGTAGCGTGTATGCCTACTAAACTAGAGACCGCGGGATTCAAATCTCGACAGACACGTCATGAATTTTTCCGGCTAGACAAATCCGAAACATATTTCTGAATAGCAATTAAACCATGGTATCTATGTCTGTACGTTATGAGGTATACGGTAAAGATCCCTACTTCGATCGATAAGAAGCCTAGACTAGGCCAAGTCACCAGATCGCTCCCTTGGGTGCTTGGAAACGAAAATGTTGGAAAGCCTCCCTAACAAACAAACAGGTCAGAAAAGCACACCACCGAAACTGTCGTATGTGGGCCTCGTGCGGAGAGCCCGCTTTCCATGAGCACGCATTAAGTGGAGACCGGGTCTCGTGAGGTTGCCGAATTGATCGCGCTGGCACGAGCTGCCGGCACAAAATGGGGAATTTGAGTTTCGTCCATCCTGACCGATGGCTGACGTCGATATTGCCTCGAACGCGGACAGATTTTACGACACCTTTCAAGAGAACGATCGCGTCTGCGAAACACTTGTTTTTAAATAGCTCTGATCTTTCATCTCGATTATTATGGCACGTACAGAGTGTATAGGAGGCGCGCACACACGCAGCCGGCAACTACAATTTTAAGTAGACAAGACACGTAATAGGTCGAACGATCAGGGTGCACTTCCATTACTATATTATTGCCCAGCTTTGATTTTTTTTTTTTTTTTTTTTTGACAGGGACATCAATAAAAGCCTCGATATTGTTGGCGTCAATTCGACACATCGATTCAACTATTTTTTTTTTGGTTTGTATTGCTTTTTTTTATTTTCTTGGTATGCATTTTTGGATGAATCTTATCAGTGGTCTGCGTCAGTTTGAATCGTAGGCAGACTCGCTAACCACTAGACCAACCAGCAGGATGCGAATCATCATTTATCTTCTATCTCTTATTTTTTGCCTCTTTGTCCTTAATAACACATTATTTTTGAAATCCAATTGCAATCTGTTATTTGCATCGATACTAGAAGCGTTGCCGTAACAGAACAAAAATGTCAAGATTCTCGGACCATCATAAAGGTTAACAAAGACAAACTCTTCAAATAATTGAGATTGCGCAAATATTTGACGCTCATAAATTTTAAAACACAGTTACACTCTTGAACTCGTGGAAGACACATTTTGAAATGAAGAATGCGGCAGGTGCACTATTACAACCCAACTGTTTGTGCCTCTTTAATTAACCTGACATTGTCATGTGAACCGTGTGTCAATACGATCATGCAGCCTTATACATTTCTCATCCATAAACTCCGATGCATGTGTTGCCAAACGATGAGTTTGATGTCCTATACGCGGAGGGAAACCGGTTGGTCAGGTATATTTATACGGAATCCGAATGAAAATTACCCGGCCTCCTCACCATTAATGTTTTCAGCCACGAAGGTGAAAAAAACCGCTCATTTTTTTTTTGTGTGCCCGACACTTACCGCAATAGGTCATTAATTTGTATGTCGGTGATTGTGAGTCGGATTAGCCGCGCCGATCGCATCCGAGATAAGCCTCGTCGGAGTGAGGGACTGAACGAGAGGATGGGCAAACCAGGGGCGAGCAGCTTGGCCAGCCACCAGAGAGGTGTGAAGTGGTGGCGATGAGCGTGGAGGGGAGGAGAAGCTTGATGGGTTTGAGGGGTCGGGATGATCAGGTAAGTCGGCATCTCGTGGACAAGATGAAGCACGTACGGGAATAAAACCCATCTGAACTGTAAAGGCAAAAGGAGGGGGAGCTATGCGGCTTTTACAAAACTGTACAAAGCTTTTGCAGCCATAAATTGAAACATTTTTTAATAAAAAAATATTCTGGATATCTTTTTTATGGTTTTTACATAGCAGGAAAAATAACAGGTTTTTGTGATTTACTAAAAAAAAGACGACTGAACACTTCGCATCATTTATTATTTTTTTATTGGATAAGTTCCCCTCACTGCACGAGAATCTGTACCATTCGTGTTGCTTAGGCAATATGAGGACACATTTTCCCTACGAGTAGATCCCTGCTCGTATAGGGTGCTGTTTTCATTCGGCCTGGGTAAACGCTTACAATATTTTTAATTCGAGCAGTTGTTACTAGAGGGCGCTCAACCAAACAACCAATGTATCGTTTTGGTATTGAAAAGCCGCCGCAGGGCAGAACAAACTTTGTTGTGAATAGCCAATAGATCGCTACACCGATATATTGCTAAACTACCAAAAATAACGTTCTTACATAATCATGTAAGACGTGGGCGCACCCTGACCATAGCTGGCAGGTAAAAAGCGCAACAGTTGACGAGAAAACTCAGCGGTCACTGCCGAAACACGATTACTTGCCCGCTGAATATTTAAGTATGATTTTTTAATTGCACATGAGCAACATTGTTAGGGGAATAAATTATATCTTATCTGAGTGAAGTGCTTACCATATGTGCCAACAGCGAGTGCACAGAAAACCATTATCGGCATTTTCCAAACACAACGTGCATAGCGTTAACAACGTAGTGCCAGGGGCAGCTACGTGTGAAAACCACCAAATAAAAAAGAGCTAGTTTTATGTCTTAATTCGATCCAAAGTTCATTAACTTGGGTAGAATGTTGTCCTGCGCACTTTTCGGAGCTTGCTTAGCAATTATATTGGTGATTGAGAGTACAAGAAAAAAATCAGTGGTTTCATAGGCATATTCAATTTATTTTACCACATTTGTAAAATGCTAAACCAATTTTCATTTTGGAAGCTTCGTTTAACAATATATTTAATTATTATATTATTTTCTTGTTATTCGTTCATGTAACTATTTTTTTTAAGATACTGAGGGTTAAAACTCTATGAAAATTATAAACCGTTTTTTTTCATTGCAGAACTTTAAGCATATATTCTGCGCCAAAGTTTCTAAGACGCGAAGAGCTTTAACAAATTCAAAACACCTAACATTTCCTTATTTATTCTTATTTTCAAAACTTTAAATTTATTTTCCCCGCTGACATTTCCTCTACTAGAAGGATTCCGAAACTACTCAACATAAATTGGCGCAATTTATTCTCTCCCCTTTCACAACTTTAAATGCGTTTCCTGCGTTGGAGGTAAACCGAAGAAAGAACCGACCATGTCATATATTTTGGCATAGGACTACAACCCTGGTTCGCAATTTGTCAAATTTAAATGGGCGGAACTGTTTTTGATGTCGAAAAAATCCGGGACACACACGCGCAAGAGAAAGGTGCACATAGACGTGTTAGCGAGTCTCAGAGAGCCCCCCTGCAGTTTCTAGGCGTTGACCTCCAGCAGTATGACGAACTTGGTCTCCGCAAAAATTAGTAGCAGCACGTGGCAGGTGCTATTTTTCTTTTTCTGCGGTGAGCAAGCGCACTCACAGAATTGCACCGCCATTTTGTCGAAGAAAAAAAATATATCAACAAAATGATGATGCCGCGCAAAACTTCCGTTTCGGATTCATTCGCAAAAGTAGCGAATAAAAAATAATCCGCCAACACACGTCAGACTGAATAACTGTTTTCTTACTCTAAATGAAGAGAGGGGACGTGAAAAAAAATCACGCTCATTTTTTCGATTCTGTTTTTAGATGTCGACAAACGTGAAAAACATTTGGATGGACCAGAGTGGAAGCGACTCTGCCAAATGGTTCTTTCTATCCCCGGCAGTATTGCTAGCGTGTCTGAGGAAATGGCCCGTTTCTCGGTCGGGACTACCACCACGCTCACGGAGTACACAGTAGCAGACTCCCGCGAAATCTGGCATCGCGTTTCATTCGCGCACATGTTCATTTGCACGGGGCCCTCCAGTCGGAGTGGAACTTTCATAATACGGGCTGTCAGTCGCTATATTGAGATTGGCAAAAATGGTTGCCGCCATTTGCTCTTTCGTTTAGTGGATGAATGAAAACGTACCAGTAAGGATATTAGTCACCAGGTGTACCAATCAAACTAGCGTAATGACCTGGATGAATGCTGACAGGGGAAAAAAGTAAACTGCTCAATAATTCTACAATCTATTTCCAATGCATTGAGTAATGGAAAGTGGATATTAATTAAAATACTTTTAATCCGACTTTACTAATCACATCGATTTACACAATCTACAGCCGTAATTGTATTATTTTTTAATATGTTTTTGACTATCAATAAAGTTAACAGGACAACAGGAGATTCTGTACCCCTCGTGTTGTCTTGTACGTATTTTATTTCAATGTCTGAGAAGCACATTTTCACTAGTACCCCGGGATCGAATAACCGAGAGCCCGCGCCTGGAATCAAACTCGGAACCGCCGTACCAGGCAGTCCCATTATACCAAAACAACAGTAAACCATCTTTGTTTCCAATATAAATGCAGTGGCGTCAGGCTTCTACCACTTCTTTAAGTCGTTTGTCGACAATTCCATATTGCGCTCGTGCAGACATTTAACCCTTCCGTCGCCATCCCCTCTTTTGTCACGTCCCAGTACGTTTTCGGGATTAGAACGTGCAGTACGCGTTCTGACTCATCTGCATATATCCGGGCTTAGCTCGACGGCACACCGTTCCCGGCGTTCCCGTACGATTCCCTGCGGTGTTGCGCAGCCCCCAAGAAATAATAATCTCTCTCCGTGTGTCCGAATTTGAATTTCTAAGTCTCGTCCTAAGGGAATGAGGCCTTACACACCCCCTCCCAGTTCGCCTCATCTACTCCATTTATTTGGAGACAAGGCAGGAAAATTTCTAAATTGAAAAGATTCACTTTGTCACTACCGTATGGACGAGTCAATGAGACAAGAATTACGTCATTGCTGTCAAGTCGCGTTAGCACAATCCCTTCCAAACTGGAAATGTATTGTTTCGTATAACTACACTTGTTAGTTATACTGGCGCAGAACGTCGGGTTACAGATTGTGGTAACTATGTACATTCTTTCAAACTAAAATTATTTACAAAAAATGGTTTAAATTCAAAAGCGGCAAAGTACCTGTTACGTGTGGAGTACCTCGTTATTAAAAAATAAATGTTTGTACGCTCACCCTTCTTTGCTAGTATTATATAATTTATATATTTTGTTTGTTTTGCACTAGGTACCGTTAGATTGCTATTTTAAATCAAACTACAAAGAATCTAAAAACTGTAACAATAACTAAAAATATTTTTTCCCACTTTCCGTTTATTTAACGCCAAATACTTTAATACCTGTAAAGGCTGAGTTCTTTACAGGTTGATTGACAATTTTTTCTTGGTTACAAATACATTTTTGCAAAATATTAGTTGCTCAGAATTAGTGACGTCATTCGTGAGATACGTACGCGTTCACGTGTTCCCTCTTACTTTGGGCAGACGTGCTGCTGCTGCTCGCAATCACGTTCGCAATAACAGCGAGCATGCGCACGTCTTTTCAATAAATGACAATCTCCGCTCAAACCCTTTTTTCTAATATCAAAAAATCGCGCTCGAAATAATTAAAATCGAACGCCACACATTTGGCGAGGGACTTCCATAACGCTTCGTCGCGTATCACCCCCGCAAGCCTTTCCGGCATTGACAACATTAGCCCGTGTTTGCCCCCTAATCCTGCAGTGTGGCTATATGCGGCGGCGGCGGTGTCAA
The DNA here is from genome assembly GCA_033995665.1 of Melogona broelemanni. Lineage (NCBI taxonomy): Eukaryota > Metazoa > Arthropoda > Diplopoda > Chordeumatida > Chordeumatidae > Melogona > Melogona broelemanni. The sequence continues at coordinate 19,691 of JAUJYS010000488.1, forward strand.
CCGAGCGTAGCAAAGGCGACACCCACGCTCTCTGGCGGTGAATACAATACGATAATCAGCTTCGAAAAGAGGAAAACCAAGGCTGACCTATTTTTAACAGGCCATCGCAAACAGGCTTGAATTATTAATAATTGTTAAAATTAAAGATATAATTTAATTCAATTTCGAAAAAATGTCGGCTGCAGTAGAGCTTCCAGAAAAATATCACGTATTTTATTTCAATTGCTAATTTTCTGAAAAATGTCGGCTATAGCAGCGCGCTACCAAGACCTCAAAAATAATATAGCAAATTCATATGGCGACCTCGTTTTGAATTTAACCCTAACATTTGACAGCTCTCCACACTGAAATGTAAAATATCTTTTTATTGATTTCGGAACAATATAGAGCGCCATCTGCTGGAAAACTTTGAATAATTGGCCTACGCGTTGGTGCCACTTGCACCGTAATCAGATTTGTCAGATTCACTTGATTCAGTGTTTGATTTCTTGATTGGCGATAAGGGCAAATATGTTTGCCACTGTATCTTTACTCGCGCTCGTATATCATCGCATAGCAATGGCTGTGGTAGGATAGCCTCGAAGAATAGTAACAATAATCAAGACCTTTCAATAAATTATTGGTCCATGCATTTATTTGTAGAGCCCGTCATATTGAGTCTATATGCAGTGAAAAGTAAGGGTGGGAGTAAAGGAGGGGGAGGACAATACCCGTTTAACCCCTTCTGTCAGATGCCCTCAAAGCGTTTCTGCCCCTTCAAAACCCTTTCCGATCTAGCTCTCAGTTGGACGCATTGTATTTAGACAAAAATAGGGGGTAGTACTCTTCCAAAGAAGGGGTTGAGCCTCGGGTTGAGCATTAACCTATTTATGAAGGGGTTGTGCTTAGCGCGTACTGCCCAAGGCATACCACATTCGAAGTTTTCAATATTTTATAATTATTCATATTTATACAGATAAATATGTAGGAGACCTTGTCTATACGTTCTCAGGAACACTTTAAAGATCCCTACGTAGTTCAGAAGCCTAGGCCAGGCCAAATAATCTGGTCGCACTCTGGGGAGTTAATAAAGAATACACTATATCAGAATTTCTGACGATACTTCAGCCCACAAGCCGCACAGCAGACGAGCTGAATTTCATCCCATCATCCGCGGCTGATGGACCGAAGTAGACGGCATTCGAAGCCATCAATCGAACGCGTCCTCCGATTCCTCTTCGAGTTCAGTTCCGCATCCGTTCCGTTTCGTGCGTTTTATGTTCCGACATATTATGATGAATGAAAAACCGTAATAAATGGAGTGGGGAGGTTGGGATGTACTGTAGGTGGGGGAGTAAATTCGAAAATCTAAGCGCCGAGGGAGGAGGAATGGGAAGGAATTATTGAAACCAACTGAACCTTTTTGCAGGAACAAAAGTTGGTTGCTGCGTGTGCGTGAAAGGGTTTTTACGAGGGAATCGTTTACGGTACTCCCTTATTCGTCATAAATTTGAAGAAGAATGTAAAATAATATTGTTCATTCGGTATATCTAAAAACTGTTGCCAATTTACAATTTCTGGAAACGTTTTGCGGCCATTTGTTTTTGTTTCGATACAATCGTTGTCATTTTTCGGCTATATTATGGTATACACAGTATGTACACACAGTAATAAAAATAATTGTAAATCGATAATCGATAACTTCAGTTTTAAGTGCAAAATCTACTAAAAATACAAGTACCACCAACACTACGATCGATTTTTTTCTGTCTTCTAAAGGTCAATACTCATCACCAAAATACTCATCATGTAAGTTCATATTTTGATTTGATACTGATTTACACTTCAGGATTCATTAAAGATAAGAATTTGATATATCATGCTACGGCAAATGAGTTTACAAAGATCATTAAGTGAAGACCTCCACGAGGTAATTAGCGTACAGCTGATTGTGAGAAGAAAAAATTATATATTTTTTTAAATTCGACAAACGAAAATAAGATCAAAGTTAAGTATTAAAATGCAGTGCTCAAAAAAATACAATTTTGCGATGCCTGCGGTGATTGTCTAAGCCAATGATTTATGCAATTTCTTAAAATTGCTCCATAAATTACATGTTCAAGTGGGTACGGATTTTGTTCGCGCCGCGTCATTTTCTAATGCAATACTAAACATTTATTTTTCGTGACAGCGGCGTCAAACTTCAAGTGCGTTTATGATAAGATTATATGCATCTCATAAACAATTTTGGGACATGACCTGTCTACGCAGCCAGCGGAGAGCACAGGCCGGGGTTGTCAAACTTAGGCAATACTCTTTTGAGAATGTAAAAGTATGTGACCCAGGAAAAGAAAACATAATTGCCCAGAACTCAAATTAGAAAATAAAATTGGAATCACTTTTTAATATGTTCTAATAATGAATTAGAATATAGAAAAATAGAACACCTCACGCAGTAACTATTTAAATAATTTGCATTAAATTGTATGCAAGTGTTCTAATTATTTCAAGTATGTAAATATTTTCTTAGCAAAACAATTCAAAATTATAACAGCAAATTCCGGTTATCGCATTAACGATCCACCGGCAAGGATCAAAGAACGTAATTTATATGTTTTCGAGTGCGGGGCAACAAACTAGCAGAGGGGGTCAACATACACGTTGTTCTCGACGCGCTTACAGTGATCATGGAATATTTATATTAGTAATGATTTACCTGCAGCCGGCTGAGTGCATTGCCAATTTCGACTAATTGTGTTTTATGCGTTCGAGATAATTCCACATTAGCGTCGCTGCGCCCTATGCGCGCACGCGCCGAATTTACGAATAAAGCACCGCCGCTTATGAATGATTTCTTCTCTCGATGTACACAACCTTATGCAACAGGCACAATGCGCAGTGGCTTTGGGTTCGCGAGAAATTCTATTCGTTTATTAATGGTTACTTTCGGGCATAGAGAGCGCCCCATCCATTATGTTCTTTTATGCCTTTGCTTATATAAAATATGGCGTTTTTCTCAGCAGAACCAGACACGGCGCAGAGAGCACCTCCAACACAATATAGCCCCATTTATATACCTGAGCATCAACCAGTTCTCCCAGGTTTTCATTAGGAAATTCAAAGGCCTTCCAGTCGGGTCGCGCTCATCTATGTAGATTTATAGATAAGTGGCTTGTGTGGGAGGAGGCGCGTCGGAGAGAGTAGATAGTCCGACGCTGCCGAGTTGGAAGGGCTTCGAGAGCGGTAATGAAAATTGGCATCCATTT
>JAUJYS010000489.1:0-22921 GCA_033995665.1 Melogona broelemanni
CCAGAACCACATGATCGAATAAATAAAAAGCCTGCTAGGGGAATCTACTGAGCGGGTGGTCCCGGGTTCGATTCCCGACGCAGGCTATCGTTTATTCAATCCTGTGGTACTGGCGTCACCTCTGAGCTTCCACTAGGGAGTCCAGAGCTTAGGGATGGATCCTGCAGCCTGCCAATCCCTTTCCTGCCACTCACATATCTCCACAGAGACACAAGGGTGCAGTAATCCTGTGCACTAGGCACTACGGTGATTTAAAAAATTATTAATTGAGAAAAACCGATTAAATTTTAATAAAATCAGTGTTTTAAAGTCCGATTGCTAAGATGCTGATTTTAATTGAAAGTTATGTTTTTGCATGCGGAAAACGTTGCAACACTGTTTCGATAATTGGACCACAATTAAAGGTCAAATGACATTGCCCAAACTTTCATATTTTCTTAATCAATTGATATAGTTATAATTACTGTAACCACGCTTATAATTTCTTTATTATATATTGTTTGAGATACAATACATCGGTATTGATGATCAGCGATCTGTCGATAACAACATCGATATTTCATGTAAACAATCGATCATTAAGACATCCCCAAACGCGAATTTATACTTTGAACCATTAGAACCACTAGAAATTAATAGAGATAACTAGAGACGTCTAGTTCATCCTAACTGCCATCAATTGAGAAATTACCTATAGGCGCCACATATTGGGAAAGCGCAGAGCCTACAGACAAATAGACAATTTTAATGGGCACGGAACCTTGGAGAATCTAGGCAATAATAGAATTCATCTTTTGAATGAGAAAAAGACATTTCGACCGAGTAATCCGGTTTCGAAAACATGACAGCCGGCTTAAACAAAATAAAATTAGCGAAGGACTCTAATCGCGTGCGATAGCGCTTGAATTAGCATATAATTAATAGCATTTAATCACGCGGTGAACTATTATCTGCCCAGCCACGAAAATATGTGCTAAACGATGTGTGATGCCGATTAAAAAACAAATACAACTATTTGGCAGTCTTGGAGAGAGGTGGCCTGCTGAGCCGGCTCAAAATGCGTCCGGCTGTTTTGTGGTTTATTGAAATTATTTCCCGTCTAGTTCACGTTTAGCGTAGGCGGTTTATATTTTCACTTTCTACTTCGTGGATATTTATATGACCGAGATGAAGAGAAATGAACGCCACAAACGCATGCGATCACAGCGGGTTTCGAACCCACGCCTCCATAGATATGGCGGTCTGACGCTAAATACGGAAATAGGGTTAATTAATGCTTGCATGCATGCTATTACTGTTGCTACATATTGATCTGCTTCACGGATGATGACATGGCCCATGCTTGTGATCATTTGTGGTTGATTTGTGTTCAATTTTTGTTTCATGTACTTCTTAATGTATCCCTGAAGCGCGGTTTAACTCCAGAACCTCCGAGCATAATTTTGTATTCGAATCATGTTTATTTGATTTTAATATCAGAACTGCGTAATTATGAAATGGTGCGAATTTAAAAAAAATATATTTTCAGTTCGCAGCATTATGACTTTTAATAATTGTAAAACGACTAGAAATTTCGGCTCGATTGCGTTCGATTTGTGAAGTCAAGACAAGGTAGATTATCAGGAAATCCTAATCACTCGATAATATTTCACAACGATCATATCGATATATTAAGCAGAGTCTATTTCCTCAACCTGCTCTTTGAAAAGACGATTTAGCCAGCTGATGGACAGGCCCGTTCACGTATGCATGCGCAGCGACAAAATCGAAGCGCGTTGCCTGCTCCAGATACCCAATTTGCACATTAACCAAATCAGGTTTTTTATCGCTACCATATTTTCAGAGATCGTGGTTACCGCCCAAACATATCGAATGTCAGAGAAAGAAGAAAAAAAAATAGTTCCAAACATAGTTACGGAATTATCCCTGAATGACCACAAGTCATAATTAGATTGTTGTGTGGGGGGAAAAAATAGAGCATCTCTTATTCAAAGGAGAATATTTGGTGACTGTTCAAATTTGACATCATTGCGCTCCCTGGCGACAACAAATATAAGCTCAGACATTATTAGCATCATTATAAACTCAGACGTTATTAAAATCAACTTTTTTATCTGTCACACTTTTTATCTGTCAGGTACAGAGGAAACAAATTCACGAGATTTTAACTGTGATGCCTTCTTTGTTGGTGAATAAAATTAAAATGTTATCATATTTTTAAAATCGTCTAAAAATGCCCTATTGCAATCGATATCAATCGAAATTTCGGTACTGTCAATGCTTCAAAGAAGTCAATGCTTGCTATCAATGCTTGAAACAATCGCTGACATTCGCTGTAATTCGATACCATCAATGTTTCACAATCTTGAAACAAACGCTGACATTCGCGGTGCAAAGTCAACCAAGAAACGCAGCCATATGGCCTAAAAATCGTTAACGCAAATTTGTTTCGTAGCTTTACAGGTTGTTCAAAGACGACCACGTGGTTACGAGCGCGTCACCTCTGACAGGTGACGTCATGGTGTAAATTACAATTCGGAGGCACCCCGTTTAATACCGACCAACGCAGGCGCTTATCAGATTAACGTAACCGTTGGCGCTGTGCTACCACCGTTAGATAAAACGGCGATTTCTTCCAAAAGATGTCGGTTGAGAGAACGTGGCTAGATAACCATCGATACGCGGTTGCGTAAGAAATTTGAAGCTAAGACGAAAACCCCTGAAAACCGTACGCTTACTTTTACACGGAAGTCATACGTTTCCTTGACATGTACCCTTCAAAAACTGACTCTTACTTGTTTGACTACGTTTAGATTGAAATTGGGAGTCTGTGATCCCAAATAATCGGTCCCCATTAAATCGAAAGTGAAATGTACTTATTTGTCCACCAAGAGACGCTTTTAGTCCGAGAAAGACGGTTGTTAGGTTTGTTCCTTTTTAAAAGGTACCCGTTCCACATCTCGTTCCTCCGATGAAAAAAGGAACAAGTTCCCGTTCCAGCTCCCACAAAAATTAAAAGGAACATGTCCGGGTTCCTAGTTCCTTATCAAAAGGAACCTGGAACTTCTCTGTTCCTTTGATACAAAAAAAATGTTTTGTTTAATTATAAATATTTTATTTGTCGATTAAATAATTAAATGATTAAATGGAGAAAAAAAAAATAATTATAATCTTTAGCCATTTCTGCTGTTCTTCACTCAGGGAAATTGTTCGCATAGAAAATTGAAGGTTTGGCAAAAAAATAACTTTATATACAGAAAAGGAAACCCCGTCCCAGTTTCTCAAAAAAAAAAAGGAACCAGTTCCAGTTCCTGCAGAAATTAGAGGAACCTTGGCGTTCCTCAAAACAGAAATCAGTCCCTAGGAATGGAACTTCGGGGTTCCGTTCCTACCCAATACTGGCTAAAATCGCCATTTCTGTTAGTCATAATTGTGGCATGGCGCATCCGTGGAATATTCCGGGATTTTACTACTGTTCAAAGAGTCAGGAAAAATCGTGACAAATGATAAATTTTCCTGCCGAATAAAAATTGGGACACGACTGATTAGGATCTGGACACAAGGATCACGTCTGGCAATCGTTTTCTCAACGTTTATCGGCAATTTTGCCGCGAAAATCCTTATTTTTTTATGGAAGAGTTGTGGAAGGCGGAAAGGAAGAGATGCTCGGGAACGGAGACAAGAAAAAGGCGTAGCGAATCGCTTAAGTCGACGATCGTGTCCCACACTTTTTTCCGTAACGACCGCATGGTCGGCCCCCTTTTCTCCCCTCGTGTGTCCCACCGCAATCACCAAATATACTGTAGCAAAAATCGTGGACCAATCGCCCTAAGACCTTCATCCCCAACAGATAAAATATAAAATGATAAAAAGTTAAAATTATAAAATTCGGGTCAAAAATTTCGGGTCACGCACATGCCTTAATTTAAGGATATCCGGTTTTATTATAAGGTGCTATCTTAATTTTTTCGAACCAACCAACTAATAGGAAGAAATTCACATCAGAAATTCAAGCCGTCAACGCACGCACAAAATCGCTCAACCAGAAAAATTAACCCAGCAAAATTATAAAAATCCTAATTATATTACCTGTACCGGAAACTGGGACAATCAATAAGTAATACACCACGTAATGCACTATAAACTAAACTATACGTAGATGCTCTCACTTAAAACATTTAGTATGCCTTTCCAAAACTATATCATTTTATACAAAACCTTAATTTTAAAGCTCAATTAATGTTAAACACAAAATCCTTTGAAAAATCCCTTGATCATCAAACGATCAAGTGATCAAAATCACTTGATTAAAATTTCAATTTGCAAAGTTTGATGAGAAATTTTAAGTTAAAAAAATTATGCTAGATTTTTTATGTTTATCGCCTTCGTTTTTTTTTTCCATATTCATAAACTATTGCATATATGCCATCTAATTAATTGGATCTAGATGGCGCTTTCAGCTCGGGAATCGATGACGTCACACACGTGGAGCGCATGAACTGAGGAGTACGTAACTAGCTCGTAATTATTCCGGCTTAAACGGTTTGCAGAGAAGATCGCTTCGGCGAAAACACAATTAATCTTACCGCAGTGCATTTAGGGTTTGCGTGGAACGGTCGCTTCCTATTCCTACGCGGCGCCTTATAAAGGTACAGAGTCCCGACCACCGTGCTAAAAATACGTACACCTATGGGTGTGGTCCAACCAAAGGGCAGCCCAATCACAAAAAAAATAGATACAAATTTAGGTGAAACTAACAACGACGGGATCGTCGATTCGTGAATCTTTCGAAAAACATGGCTCGTTTATAATATAATTGAAATTCGGAGACGATGTAATTGGATGGTGCGGCCATCTAGTCCAGTCGGTAAAGCTTCCGACTGCGGTGTGGACTGTCCTGGGTTCGATTCCCGGCAGAGGCTCTCGTTTATTTAACGAGCCGCGGTACTGGTGTCACCCCTGAGCTTCCATTAAGGAGTCCAGAGCTTAGAGGTGGATCCTGCAGCCTGGCTATACCACCTACCATTCCTCTCCCTTTCCCTGCCACTCACATATCGCCATAGAGACACGAGAGACGAGAGTGCAGCAATCCTGTAGTTCTGCACAACGGTGATTTAAAAAAAAAAATCATCAAGCGAACAATACAATTTGCTGTACACGGTGATTCGCAAAAACACATAATATTTTCATATTTTTAATGACACTGTCAAGATCATCCGATTTTTAGAAGATTTGGTACAAATGAGGATTAAATGTTTACCTACATTTTGCCTTTTTAATTTGGTTATCAAAATATCCACTTTTCTATTTTTAATTTTTTTTTAAAAACATACTCATCATCATTGTACCAATTTTTATAGAAATCGGTTTTCTTTGACAGAGGCTTCAAAAATATAAAAAGTATATAGGTTTTTGTGCCTCACCCTGTATAGCACGGAATCCTCACCAAGTACACCGACATTGAGTTTTCTGGCTATCCAAACCTGAATCATTCATTCGAATCACAATCAATAAAGACAGAATGTTCGTCGTGAACTGTAACATGAATTGGCCTTGACCTACTAGGAGAGTTTATAATGTCAGGACTTTCTTATGTAATCAGTCCGGAACCAACATTACCTACTCAAGAATAAATTACTTATTCCCCTCTGGGCATGCATCAATAGCCGATAAATTGTAGAAGTTTGCTAACAGAAACGTCGATACAGAAGAGAATCGAACTCTGATTAATCCTCCTCAAAATTATTTTTATAACTCACCATCCGGCTTCTAAAGTCTAAAATTAATAGTGTTACGATATCGATAGAAATATGAAATTTAGCCCAAGCGCAAACATCGTTGTAACCACCGCCATGTTTTCTATCGCAATAAGCATCTCTAAACTAATACGACATTGATCGAATCAATAGAACACAATGAAATCGATTATGATCCTGTATTAGAATGCTTTTGAATGGATCCAACTGTATTAATCCGCTTAAAAATAGATAATTACTTAGCTTATCCCTCGCCATATAAAAATATTTACATTTCCAGACGCCATCGATGCAATGTCACGTTTGAGAGGATACCTCTTTCGTTGGTGTACGACAAAAGTCGAAAACAAACTTAGTCTACTTGATCGCGAACGAAAAACATAACACGAGCACTCAGTCCCAGTCCCAACAGCAATTCGACCACAGAAAGAGTAAACCGAATCACGCGAGCGCTGCGATAGAAACAGCTGGACATCAAGCCGCTCCACAAATATTACCCGTACATCAGATCGGGCAATGCAACAGTGTGTGATTGTCGTACCGGCATAATTTTCCATAGAGGTGCACGTGGACGAACGGAAAACGCGAGCTCCAGATTACTGGTTTTTAGTGGATCACCACTCTTCGCTCTTTGTTTTTGTGGTAGCGCTCTCTCTTTGCCGGGGCGCGCGGACAACTAACCTTATTTGATGGACCGCCTCCAAGATGGCCGACGTCCATCAGCGTACGGACACCGGAAGCGCGGCTGCGCATGCGCGCGCGCTGGACAACAGTAAAAGTGTTCGATTTTTCCACTCCATTTTTTTAAACTTACCCTCACTCCTTTGCGTTCTCGCCAACGGTGGTGTGGTTTCCCTTTCTGTCATGGCGGCGGCGACCCAGACAGGCACATAGACACAGTGCGAGTTTAACCCACTCTGGAACGAGCTATATAAAGAGATGTGAAATTGGTTACAGTCATATCAGAATCAAGTCGGCAGTCCTCCAGTTGACAACAACAATTCCCCGAAAAGCAAGAACAAAATTCACAAAATATATTTGGAGAGAAGACAACGAAGAACCAAGAGTGTTTCGGTAATCATTCTCAAGAGGATTTACAAGAACCTGCGCCAACTGCTGAGGTCTCCGACTCTCAAAAGACTATAAAGGAAGATGGCCTATATTAAACCATTGGTGAGTTTTACCGGCGAATCGTAATTTCAACAGATCACAGCCAGTCAAATTTAACAGCGAATATTCGTCGTTAACGCGCCTTATTGCCCCACTAGAAATTTCCGGACGTTCCTTGACCAGTCTGTTTAAAGCATGATTAAAAGCAATTCATTAATTTTAAAATTTCAAATTATATTCTCTGTTAGCACACTATATCGTGGACCATTTAAAAAATCTTAATCCCATAAAATAAATTTAATTACAATTGCAATTCAATTACAATTGTAAGTTCTAAATAATAATAGGTTACTACAGTGCTAAGCGTAATACTAACTCCTGCTAAAGCTTAACACAGTGGCATTAGTAACAAAATACATCAATTTGATCGATCATATCCGATCACGATCAAACATTTTACGACAAGAGTTGCTTAGCCAGCGCATGTTAACAGTAATATTAAATTTAATTGCCTTTGCAACAACGCTTAAATAAGACTGTATAAAAAATTAAAGCACGCTTCGAATAGTCAAACAGAAAATACATCTATATAAACGATAGCACATGATCAACGAATAATAAATAGGGATTAATCATAACTATATTTCGGGTTACACAGCGAAGCAAATAAAATAATAAAAAAACAGTAACTTATAATTTTGCGATTTCAATGAGGGCATCATCTCAGAAGAAAATAAAAGAAACTAGCGCAGCACTAACAGATTCCCACAGGTATGACTTCTATAAAAATACTACTCAGTTGGGTCGTCATTGGTCGATTTCAAATAACTTTCTGTTTATGCCAGCCCGTGAGAAATTAATTTTTTGTCACCACCATTCGACCTTAATTAATGATTTTTGTAGAAAGACAACAATATTCGATCATTGCATTGTCGGACAAAATGTGAATAACGTAGACCAAATTCCCAATTAGATAAGACAAAATATATATTTGCTTTTAGTTCTAGAAAAAATCAGAAATTTCTAAGAGATACTGCTAATACAATTCTCATTTATTTTTATCTCACGTACACTATTTAATCTATATTTACCATTCAAAGTAATCAATATCTTTACAGTATAAATCATTCCATAGTTAATAAATATTTGTTGATAAAGTATTGCCATCTAGCTAAATAGAGATTTAAAAAAAACTAGCAGTCTCACGCTACAAAAGCAGAATATACATCATATCCGGATAATTGTCTTTCTATGCTAATCAATTTTAATTACAACGCGAATAGCATTCATCCGAATAATCACAGCGTGATTTGAATATCAGCGCAGTTAAAGTAGCGTCCGAAAAAAATAAATCTCCTCTCAAATACAAAGTGTAAACCAAAAGACGACAACCTATTCATAAAGCAGCGCCAGCCGTTTAACAGCAAGGGAGTTGTTACCTTGTGGAATATAATCATTAGATAACGGGTCATTTGAATCGCAAATCGATAATCGGAAGTGGCGTTAAGATTGCCGAAGACGTAAAGCGTCCCGAAAGCGCGATCCGACCATCTCTGGGCAAAGCAACAATTGATAAGACATCAATATGTTGAATATGTATGTGTTAGCGCGTGCTGAGGAAATTCTGTAAATCAAGATAGCATTAGCACAATTCTAACGCACCAGGTATATACCAGTAAATCGACAAGGTAGTGATGTAACAAGTAAAACTTGTCGTTATATCATTTCCCCTATTTCCGATTTGTATTAACGAAACAGGAACAGAACTTTCGCTCGAATGTTTTATTCATTCCGATTAATTAGATTAATGTGGTTAGGAGAAAGCGCGAATAAACCAACATCTAAATTTCGATTCATCAATAATGTAAATTGATGAAGTGTAGAACACGCTAAGACAGATGAAAGTTAAATTGTTAAAATGTACTTCCGAAACAATTGTGATTAACAACTTTAAAACATCAGAATTCACCAAATTGTCTTCACTATCTGTCGTTTTAATTTTCGACTGATGTCTTAAAAGTTTTTTATCACAATTGGTTCGAAAGTATGTTTTATAAATTAGAATATTTTGAATAATTGTTTTAAGAAAGACTTTTCTTAAGAATATTTGCCTTAAGAAGGTTTGTCGTAAGAATTGTCCTAAGATTAAGATTTGTCTCAATTGTACACATCAAGATATGGAGATCAGATATGGTTCAAAAGATCAGTCTGCAATTTCGGAAAGAATGATTTAGTCACGGTACAGATATTTTTTTAATATCCGTAGCGCCTAGTGCACTACAGGATTACTGCACCCTCGTGTCTCTATGGAGATATGTGAGGGTATGGAAGGGAAGGGATTGGGAATGGCAGCTGGAATAGCCAGGTTGCAGGATCCACCCGTAAGCTTTGGACTCCCTAATGGAAGCTCAGGGATGACGCCAGTACCACAGGATCGAATAACGAAAGCCTGCGCCGGGAATCGATCCCGGGACCACCCAATCAGTAGTAGAATGTGACTATATCCACTGAGCCACTGGGGGCCGACACATAATATCTTCACAGTGCCATAGCAGTTCCAATGCCATTTGGAAAACATTATTAGTTGAAATTCACTTAAATTAAATTTAAACTTAACAAGCGTACAAGTTAACGTCTACAAGCGTAAAAAAATAATTTGGATATAATTTAAATTCAGGCGATCAATTCTTCAGTGCGTATACAAATAAATGCGTTATATTCCCCGCTTTTCTGATCAAGTTCCTCGACCACCAAATGATGCCAAATCAATTTCCCCCCTATCGAGAGTTGCATAGATAAGCTTCGGTGTACTGCAGGAAAACCACTTTCAGGCTGTTTACAAATCAGCGCATTGATTGATGTCGAGTTTATAAGCAGTCAGTCGATCCGATCAGGAAGTGCCAAAACGGATTGGTCACACTGCGGCGCGAGCCGGTCAACTTTTAATGCCACTGGTTTTATTTATAATGGCGATATCTTTTTTTTTTCTTGTGCCTCCTTCCGACAAGATAATTTTTCCACAACCGCCAAAACCAGAGATGAATGTCGAAAAAAGGGTTGTGGCGGTAGAAAACTGGGCCGGCCGTGCCCAACTCTCTCAGATATTCAAATTTAAACCAATCTGAACGACCCAATTTTTTTCTTCCTATTCGATTAACACGTACAACCTGACAATTCCGGTTTTCAAATTTGATTAATCATATATCCATTTAGTAAAATTGCATTTAGCGCACTGATAAGATTTCAAACAAATCTGTTCCAAATTAGATTAAGAGAAAAAGAGTTGCCACAATACACTTACATTTATATAGGCCACCAAAATGATTTGACATACCCAAAACAGAATTTTAATTAAAAATAATTTTTAGAAGGCGTTTGATCGCTATAGAGCGTATTTGTTTGCATTGACCTGAATGGCCCTAACATTTTATACAGAAACTACGACAATAATATCAAATAATAAAAATAACACACGACAGTGATGTCAAAAAAAAAAAAATAAGGAAAATTGCAAAGGAATTTAAATTTTTTAGAAAGTTGTAATAGTTCTTAGAAACTCTTAGATCTTCACGAAACCAGTAGCTCGTTGTCTTTTACGAGTTTGTTGGTGTCATTTCGGTTAAACAAGAGAAACAGTAAATAAATACGAGGGTAGTCCCCAGTGTATATTTAGGAACAAGTGCCGGTGTCGTTTTACACGTAACAGGTGCTCACATGGTATTATTGGACGACGAAGAATGTCATGATAAATGACCGTAGTGAGGGAACACGCCCCTCAGCTAATTGCGTCAGCGGACCTAGAAAACGTGTTCCGCGATAGACAGGATACCCCCACCGACTCTCCGGTGCAATGATAATAGCGAAAATTTGGCATTCGTTTCACGGTAGGTGCCACGCTCTTGTGCAGGAGCAAAGAGATCATCTCGTAGCCACAAAACGCACGTGCTGTGTAAACGTTGTTTTTCGTTAGCCCACATGGTAATGGAAGTAGCTTCATGACCAGGAAATTAGGTATCAAATTCCGGACGGGGAATAAAACAATTAAGGATGTCTCGGTAGTCTAGTGGCAACGTTCTCGCCTTCTATTCCCGTGATCGTGTTTCGATCCCAGCCGATACCTCCCGAATTTTTCGGGCGAGAAAAATACTTTCCTTTGGAATGGAAGTAAAGTTGTGAGGCCCGTGCCTGTACGTTGTCAGGTACACGTTAAAGATACCTACCTAGGTCAGAAGCCTAGACTAGGCCAAATTCTAAATTACCAGGTCGCTCCCTGGGGGGATTGGTAAGCCTCCTGAACAAAAAGTACAATACCATATACTCCCGCAATTACCCAATCTAAATCTAAATCTAAATGAATTCAAAAACTAAAATTGTTACAAGTTAATAAAACTGTACGTATGCGTAGGACCTATTTCATTTATTTAGCAAAAGTGGCGATATACACATGTGTAAAATGTATCGGTGTTGTAGTGGTGAGCGTTCTCACCTACTATGCACGTGATTTTCTATGTAATGCTATGGCGCGGCAATTACCCAATCTAAATCTAAATATACTTTATGTGAACTTGAGGAGAATTAAATATGACTTAGCCTTAATATAAATATGATCCAATTTAGATTTAATATTTTGCCCATGTCGTATAAATATTTGATGCTGAAAATTTGTTATCACCAGCTCACTACGCCAACATAAATTTAATACATTCTACCGCACAATTTGACCAAAGTAGCCTGCAACTTTCCAAATAACACACAGCGTACCTTTATTTTAAAGCAAACAGCGTATCATTAATTGAAAAGTCATCCACTATTTTTTTTAAAATAAAATACTGTTACCTGTTAGGCCTCTTGGTCAGGAGAAACTTATCTGTAGCCACGTTGACAACAAAATTGCGGGGCTAAAAAACCGGGAGTCTATCTTTAAAATACAGCCAGTGAAATCAACTGACCTTATTCAATGCTATCATTTATGGCTACGATAGGACACTAACCGAGAAGGAAAGTGAAAACCGGCAGTACAGATGTAAACAATAACCTGTATGACGTGGTACACACACACACTGAATCGGTTTCCCGGTGATCGCCGTGGGCAGACACGGGCGAGATAAAAACAAAAAACGTGCTCGAGATTAGAACGCCACCTAGCGTCTGCTACGTGGAGCACGTACGCGGTAGATAGAGAAAGGGAGAGTTCCCCTTTCGGCTTTATAAGGTCAGCGCTGTGCGTAAACAGGAGATTGGAGAAATGAATGTGGCCCCGTCAGATTAGACACACCTAAACGTCTGTTTCGCTCACCAGGTGGCGGGGGGGTTGGAACCGCTGCCCTCTCATCACATATAGCTTTTTTTTCCAGACCGAATGTAGGTTAATCACCAGTTTAGGTACCAGGTAGCCAATGCCGAAAATACATAGCATAGGTAAACAAAAAAAGGAGACTGGCTATTTATTTATACCCTGTCGTCATCGCGGTACATCAAGGCTAGAAAGTGGTGCAAGCTCGTGGTAAACGTAGGAAGAAGTCAGTCCATCATCGTAATGAGATTGTCGATTACGGAAATTGGTGGTCTGATTATAATCTGGGATTATTTTCTACCCAGGAAATTATGAGCCTCGCTTTAAATGAGCCTTTCGTCCTGAATTACTTTTTTTTTAAATTGTTTCTGATGCAATTCGATTAAAATTACAGTGATTTGGAAAGTGCTCTATTTTATCTGTTAACCGACATTACAGAAATAATATTTTTTAAGCGAAACAGAAATGGCGGTTCGTACTTGAACGATAATGTGCGCGCCTACCACAATTTCTAATGAATAAATTATAACAAAATTTCTATTGAATTTCGAAGCAATCAATAATATTGAAAAAGGTGTCTTGCCCTCTACAATAAGAAAAATATATAGTTATGCTGCGAATTGGAACTCATATCTTTGAAAAAGTCCAATTTTATAATCCTATGTAATAGAACAGAGTTTCTGCCACTTTGTGTATACAAATTCTTATGCGCACAAAATTCTGAATGCGCAGCTGCAACGCCTTTGTGACACGAAGGCCACGCTATGACGGCATGATAGTAGCTATATTCGAATGAAGCCTGAGAAAGTGCTTCCTTCTCCCCGGACATGGCTTAAGCGCTAGCAACACTGGATATTTCTGTTGAATTTCGAATGTAAACATGTATAATATCGACAGAAGCAGCTCGCCTTTTACTTAAAAAAATAGTAGTGCTGCGAATTTGAAAACAAATCTTTGAAAAAAAAAACATATTCTGATTGGAGCTCTTTCCCCTTCCATTGCAGGTCATCGTCAGTTCAGTGCTGCTAGCACTGGTCGGCGAGCACCTCGTCCGCGCATCCTACGGTAGCTACGGCGGCGGCAGCACCGGCGTTAGCTCCGGCTACGGCAGCACCGGCGGTAGCTCAGGCTACGGCACCGGAAGCACCGGTTATGGCGGCGGCGCCTACGACGACGGCAGTCACAAGAAGGGCTCCACATCCTCTGCGGTGGTCTACATCCTCGGCTATCCCCACTACGCTCAGGCTCACCACGGAGGCGGCTACGGTGCCACTGCTGCTGTAGCCACCAAGGGAGACAATGGTGGAGGAGACAAAGGCGGTGATAAGGGTGGTGATAAGGGTGGCGATAAGGGTGGCGATAAGGGTCACGGTGACAAAGGCGGCGACGACGATTCATCCGATGATGATTCATCTGAGGACAAGGGTCACGGTGGTGACGGTGGTGGTGACAAAGGCCACGGTGGCGGTGGCGGATATGGAGGTGGTGGCGGATACGGAGGAGGAAAGGGCTATGGTGGCGGAAAGGGCCATGGTGGCGGAAAAGGTCACGGTGGCGGAAAAGGTCACGGTGGCGGAGACAAGGGTGGTGACAAGGGTCACGGTGGCGACAAGGGAGGCGACAAAGGTCACGGAGGTGACAAGGGTGACAATGGCGGCGGTGAGAAGGCAGCTGTCAGCACTGCTGCTTATGCAGCACCGGCAGCCAGCAGCGGATATGGGGCAGCCGGTCAGGGCTACCATGGAATTTACCAGACCATCTCTCTCCCCGGTTATTATGCCATTCCCAACTATTACAATAGTTACGCACAGGCACCTCAAGTTGTGGTAGCACCTCAAGCAGTATCTTCTTATGGAGGTGGCGCTACCAAGGGAGACAATGGCGATGGCGGAGACGGAAGCGATGAGAGTTCCGAGTCCAAGGGCAAAGGTAAAGGCAAGGGCAAAGGCAAGGGTGGAAAAGGCAAGGGAGGTGGAAAGGCCAAGGCAGCTTCCAAGGGCAAAGGCAGCGATGGTGGTTCAGAGGGCAAAGGACAGTCTAGCGGAGGTTATGGTGGATCATCTGGAGGCGGCGGTGGTTATGGTGGATCATCTGGAGGCGGCGGCGGTTATGGTGGTTCATCCGGAGGAGGAGGTGGTTATGGTGGTTCGTCCGGCGGTAGTGGTTATGGAGGATCATCCGGTGGAGGATATGGTGGATCAGGCGGCCAAAAGAGCGGTCACTCCAGCGGATACGGCGCACCAGCCAGCAGCGGATACGGTTCCACCTACACCGTGAGCTACGGTTACGGAAACAACGGAGGCAATAACAACGGGTATGGTCTGTCTGGATATGGCGGTACCGGTGGTTATGGAGGCGGCAGCAGCGGAGGAGACGGCGGATACGGAAACGGTGGTGGATCCAGTGGATACGGAGGTGTAAGCAACGGAGCGTCGGGCTATTCGGGTGGTGGAGCCGCGGCTTATGGCGGTGGAGCCAGCTCGGGAGGTCATGGCGGTGGGGCTAGCGCAGGAGGTTATGGAGGTGGGGATGGAGGACACTCTGGAGGCGAGAAGGGTGGTGATGGCGGAGATGGAGGGGACGGAGGGGATGATGGTGATGATAATGGAGACGGTGACAGCGATGAGGATGGTGAGGATAGCGGTGAGGATGGCGGAGATGGAGGTGAGAAGGGAGGAGATGGTGGAGATGGAGGCAGCAAGGGCGGTGATGGTGGTTATGGAGGTGGAAAGGGCAGCAGTAAGGGAAGTAGCAAGGGAAGTAGCAAGGGCAGCAGCAAGGGAAAGGGAGGCGGTAAGGGAAAGGGTGGTAAGGGAGGTAAGGGAGGCGATAGCGGAGAGAAGGGCGGCGATGGTGGCAGTGATGGCGGTAATGGAGGTGGTTATGGAGGTGGAAACGGAGGTGGAAATGGCAGTGGTGGATATGGAGGTGGTAACGGAGGTGGTCACAGCGGTGGATACGGAGGTGGAAACGGAGGTGGTCACGGTGGCTATGGAGGTGGAAGCGATGGCGGACACGGTGGCGGACACGGTGGTGGATACGGAGGTGGACAGAGCGGATACGGAGGTGGACAGAGTGGGTACGGTGGACAGAGCGGATACGGTGGTGGACAGGGTGGTTATGGCGGTGGCGCCAAGTCTGGATATGGGGGTGGTCACCAGGTGGGTAGCTATGTGAGCGGAAGCTATGGGTATGGAGCCCAGCCCAGTTATGGAGGTGGTGGCGGATACGGAGGTGGATCGAACGCTTATGGCGGTGGACACGGGGATGGTGGGTATGGGGGTGGTGGATACGGAGGTGGCGGATACGGAGGCCGACACTACGCCAGTCTGGAAGAGGATTGCTACTAAGACGTTAATCGAATAGTCAATTGCCAAACGAGCAAATAAATGGTGCCCAAAAAAATACAGTGAGACAAAACGGCAACATGTTGACAAATATTCTTGTACAGTTAGTCCGCATAAATTCTAACGAATCACGAATCATTTATCAGCCATCTTCAAGTATAACATATTTATTTGCGAAATTTTATACATAAATGCCTATATATATTTATATTTATCAGAACAACACAAGCTTTTTTTTCTATTGAAGTTGGTGAAGCCAATTTATCCTATGTCATCGTGTCTGTAGCGAGATGCCAACAAGTGTTTATTCACAGGCTACAAACATTTAAAAATACGTATTGTTTCATATTATAAGTCATGGCAACATGTAAAGAATATGTAATTCAGTCTGCCAATAGAATTTATGTTATATCGCTTGGCTAAATTTTAATATTATATTTGTTTTGAATCTATACTGATGCCAAACTAAGCATCAATTTAAAAAGCAATTGTGATTTCCTTTTTCGTCTAAAGAATTAATAATGTATCTTCCAGAAAATGTAACTCCGTGTCATTTCTTAGTGTGCGATGATTAAGTATTGATTTTGTTGTGCCTGTGTATTTACTTGTTGATCAGATTCATCAACATGCGTGTTCTTGGTGGAAAAGCCATTCTCTCATCACAATCACTCCTTTTATGTATTTTTCTCAGAGGTTGAACTATTATGTGTCACATTGGGACAAAGCTGTTGAAGTGTGTATGACTTTACGCAGGTGTACATTATTTGAAAAATAAAAAATGAATAAAAATGTTTTTTAAAATGAAATTAAAAGTGTCCAGATTTTGCATTTATTTTTCATTTAGTATAATTAATTTAATTAATAATAATTGAATAGTAGTAAATGCTCAGTGTATTGATCACCCTGACACAGAATTTAATTAGTGAAAAAATTATATTGTTGGAAGAATATAATATTTTTTTCCATCAGCTTGAGAGTGATAAAATGCAATCACATATAGAAAATTACATACATGATGAGCTTCCAACAATCCAATCAGCACTTTGTAGCTCCAATTTGTAAAATCTTTGTTTAAATTTGTCTGTATGTCACAGTAAATTACGCAGTAGAGAAAAGATTAAATGGAATTTACAATAAAACATTTCTAAAAATAAGTACTAATAATAATTTTCTAGTAAAATTGAGCTCTATAGCTGGATAACGGTACACGAGGCAAAGCAGAACAACTACTGTTATTATTATGACTGAATGTTCACAATACAGCTGTATTAGGAAATAGGATCATAGCAAAGACAATTAGAAATAGCAATATATTTCTTAAATTAAATAATCATAGATCAATATTTTAGCATTTTCGTCCTGAGTGGCTAATGCTAAAAATGTTTAAGAATTTTTAAATTTATAATTATTATAATTTTGAGTATTTTTTAAATTAATGTGCCAACCCAGATGCGTTTCAAAATGATGCACAGAAAAAGTAAACTAATTTCAAAGCTCAATTGTAGCAGCGATAAAAAATAGTGATCTATTTGCAAAATGTGGCCAAGCTATCATAACATAAAGGATTATTGCCAAATATAATAAGCTTAATTCGGACACGATATTCATAGGACACGAAATGAAAGTGTACACTCGAGGAACCCGTTTCTGTCATTCGGGATAACAGATCAGCTCAGTTGATTTGTTGGGAGTCAGTTTATTGACACTGCGCCCCAATTTCAGAAACCTCTCAACAAACACAAATAGTTGTACACGATTTCAGCCATTAGTTTGCCGAAAAAATATCTCGATTAGCAAATACATTTTCGGATTGCAATGTAACTGCTTCATCTTATCGGTGGTAATTCATTATCCTAAGACGCTGGACATTGTCCATTAGTTTGCAGTGCCAAGAAATGTATTAATGAATTGGTCAACATTTCTTTGCGCAATTTTTTTTTGTATTGATCAGTTCAACTTAAACAACATAATATACCTAGAATTTTATTTATATTATTGATATATTCGAGAAATAAACTTATTTAAATTTTATTTTTAAACATATGAATAGTAATTAAACGTTAGAGTATTAACGGGGAGTCATACGCATCAAATCCAACAAATACGTTTTGTGTTGTCTTATTTTTTTAGGCAAATTTCTGCTTTCATATTACACACCAGTTTTGCAGTGTATGGGCACAAATTCTTGTAGTCATTTGTTTGATGACGCAATGCAGGAAGCTGTCTAGGAAAGAACAGGTACCTGACAGCTACCTGATTTGACTGACTAAACGCGGTAAAATCAAAAGAATACCCTAAAGACACAGCGAATTGATCGATTTCGACTGTCGCATCGTCTTGTACGGATTAAAAAATTATACATCTTTGTTTTACCTGAGTCAAAGCAGCTCAGCCACTTGGAACAAATTTCTTATGTCTTATTTTACAACGGTCAGGATTCAGAAACGACAGAATGCCAGGATACTTACATTGTCGAACCCGATCCATCACGTACGTAACAACCCCACGATTGAAATTTGCCAAATGAGTATTGCCAATCGCCTGTTCCGTAGGAATAAACATGGGGAGGAACCGATTGTGGGCCTGCATGGGAATCGGTACCGGCGGCAGCCCGTTGGTAGGCGGCGCCACGATCGGCAACGCCGGTGACGCCATCATGTGATGGGAGTGCAAACCAAAGTCACTCGGCGGAGGACGTTCTTCGTTCGAATGCCCTTTGATGGCCGGATGACGTTCCTCCGAGTTGATGTGGTGGCCATGATGGAAAAAGGCCGGGCTGCGAAAATTAAACGAGAACGGCATCTGGTGAGCGTAGGATGAACCAGGTCCACGATAATTATGAAATTCATTTCCATTTATTCCATCGATGAACGGATGGAAATGAGGCGATGGCAGGTCCTCGTTGTGAGTAGGACCTCTTTCGGGATTGCGCGATCCCTCCTTTCGGCGTTTCCGCTTCCGCTTTCTAGGGCGAGGTCCAGGATGTCCCGATGATGGACCCACGTAGCTGTTGTCCAATCGAAACGTCCCGCCCGAAATAAACGGCTTCTGTTGCGATGATTCCATGGACGCAGTTTGAAAATCCGGAAATCGCTGTTCGTCTCGGGCGGAAAATGGAAATGGCCGGAAGACATCGTTATCAAACCGGTTGTAAACTGGTGATGGGATGAATAATGGTCGCGTACCATACGGGTCGTTGTAGGTGGAAGATCGTTCCATGGATCCGTGATCAGTTAGCAGCGATGGTGACGTCATTTTTTTCCTGTTCTCGTGTTCAAATGTGGAACCAATCAGAGATGAGCTTCCCGGTGAGGTGGAATGACTTCCGTCAGATTGGTCATTTAGAATGTCTGGAATGCCGTTGACTACCAATCCAGATTTGGCTTCATTGATATCGAACCTGTTGTGCCAATGATGTTTATTCTTGGAACTCAATTCGGTAAATCCATTTATTGGATTGACACCCACCATCTGGTCTCGCCAACCTGAATTCATTGGATTTGAACCCACTTTTGGTCGTTGCCAAATCTTTGAATTCACCTTATTTTCGTTTCTAATTGGTTTATCGGTACCGTTAAGTGTTGATCGTTTCCAGGATGCTTCGAAATATTCGAACGCTTTCCTGAAATTGGAATTGTCGACCGGCACATTAGAAACGAGCATTTTCCCAACAATTTGACTTTTGGGTTTGTCCTCTCTGTGCTCTTGCACCAAATCGGGTTCCTTAGTCGTTAAAGAACTCAGAGAGGAGACATTTGACTTTCCCTCCATTTGGTTCACCGTGCCGTTGGAGGGTGCCACCATGACGGGATCGTCAAAATAGTATTCGTCATCGGATGTCTCCGAATAGTACTCATTGTCGTCGCCAGGGGCAGTGCTATCGATAGTGGTGGTGTCGGTTCCATTTTTGGTGCTTGACGCGGCTAGAGATGAATCGGTGGTCGTATTGCTTGATGACTTGTTCGGAAACCAGACACTGGAAGGCGCTGTGATCGTCGGGTGATCTGGTTTGAGGTCGTCTCCGGCGTACGAGATGACACTCGTTTGGTCTGAGTCGTTGTCATGGTCGGTGGGCAGACCCCAGGCGATGATGAAGTATCCAGCCAACACAGCAATCTGAACGGATACAATGCACAGAATCTGTTTTACATTGGATATCTGCCTTTTGGTTAAACGATAAGTGGCTGGGCCTTTCGATTTGGGTACACGCACTCTAAGGCATGGCGCATTAATTATGGACGTCATATTTTGTATCAAATCATTTTTTTTAATTAATGACTAATGTCGCTGTGGCGATATTGGAGGGCAACAAATTATTTGCCATGTTGGACGGTGCTATAAATAATTGTATGATAGTCTTAAAAGTATTTAAATAAATAAAATTGATAGAAAATTAAAGGTGAAAGTCGTGAAGTCATAAACTCCTGAAATTGTGTCAATTAAAACAACTGAAATGTCAAGCAAAAGACACAAAAACAACAATTAGATTCAATATGCACTGTGATGAATTGGGCATTTGAAGACATAAATTGAAATAAAAGTAGCAATAAACTCATCATGTCTAGAGCAGATAGGAGGAAAATAATAACCTACTCGTATATTTATGTGACGTATTAATGTTATCTTAATTCGGCTTGAAGGGTCTTCAAAGTAGGAGGCCGCAGTCCTGCTTAGTGACTTGTTTTTAAATGGATATCATTTTTTGTGGCTATCGTGAAAAACGTATTAGATTGAAATACGTATGGCCTAAAGATGTTCTTTGTTGCACACTCTGCAGATATACTCTTGCACGACTAGCTCACTGATTTCCAAAATGAATTTGTCTATGTTGTGAGCATTACTTTTTAGTAGAAGCGTTTTAGGACTTTCTTTTCGGCTGACCCACTTTGAAACATCACCACACAATCAAAGAGATGTAATGAATCGAGTTCAGTGGTACCTGCAGATTCGACTGCATGTAGCTAAATAATATGTTCTGCACGTAATCACGTACTTTCTTGAAGCAATCTTTCAGGAAATAATAAGATAAAGTCACAAACTTCAGCTGCTGTCTACAACGCTTTCACTGGCAATGGTTGAAATCAAACTGTATAACACGCTATATTATTAATAATAGAAAATCAAAGAAAATCTTGACAGCGTTAAAATATTATTACCATCTAATACTGTTTCCATCTAATGAGCAAGATATTGAATACATGTATGAATACCTTTGCAAATATTCTGCAGTTGTGTTATTTGCATAACGCAAATAAATCAAACATTACTTTTGAATATTTGCAAAGCGTTCGACAGTTTTGCTATTACTTTACTTTTGAAGATTTGAAAGCGTTTGACTGTTCACGCTCTAAATTTTATTAAACAGATGAAAATTTGATCACTGTGATTCTAAAATGAAATTCGATTTCAAACGAAATATGAATTGCATTAATTCCTTAATGGGGTTCAAAATGATATATTAGACTGGTTTCCCGATGATCAAGACTGAATCTTTCGTAATATTTTTTTTAAACGCTTACCACAATCGTGCATTTCTTCATGTTAGTGGCATGACGCAAACTCCACAACACCAAAGACGAAATTATTCAGATTTGAGAAATTTCAGTAGGAATCTTGCGTTCCTGTATCGTTCGAAAGAGGTTGCAAACTGTGTCGTTCCGTGAAGATCCGCGCTAATTTATAGAGAAGGCACGTGACACATTCACCGGAACTGTTCCTCGCTTCCTTGCCAATGTCATGTTACAGCGTTGGCATATGTCACCTCGCCAGTTGGGAGGAGGAGGAGGCGTATTATGTCACAGATGACACGCACCAATTTGGTAACTCGCACGGTGTGTGAGTAAGGGCAAAGATAAATATAGGCTAGAACAACGTTGTTCAGCGAGAGGGCCGCATTGAGATTGGAAACCCATCCAACATCTTGACGCGATTAACCTTTTTGACTTGTGTTGTCATGTAGTCTTGTGTTTAATTATCCGCAAGCAAATTTAACTGAAAAGCTGTAACGGAAATCTTGCTTTAGATAGATCTGTTTCTTTTTTAATGATGGCCTAAAAACATTCGCCGACTGGTTACAGAAACAACAATTGTTTCTGAAATTATAATTTCGTTTTTAAGGGAGTCTGGTCTGAATCTAATCATTATCCTCAATTTCATTTCGTGACTTTTCCCAACCACAAGCTAAATGTTCATCAACTACTTGTTCATCAATCAACATAAACAGTCAATATCATCAACAATCAACAGACATTTTCCCAGATAATTTCTGCAGATGCTTTCAAATTACGAAAAATAGAAACGCAATTAGCATTACGAAAAATAGAAATGCAACCAAAAACTGCAGTGGTCAAAGTCTGCCCCACTAAATTACTGCTTTTGTTTATTTTTAATGTGGTGTTCCACATTTCAAGTGTCAGTGCAGACATATATCAACTTGACAAACCACTCGAAATACCACCGAGAGGTCCACCAACCCATGTCCAGGAGAGACAAACGCACGTCGCTGTTGAATCCGTGCCTTTGACTGACAACAAACTCTGACGGCAGGGGACCAGCCTCCCACACATTGTTCGCTAACTCGTAATCACCACCATGACTCCTGCTCTGATTTGCATCAGATGTGGGACTAGATCGTCACCAAGTCATCTTCAACAGCGCTACTAAACCAAAGCTCAAAATATTTTGTAAATCATCAGCAAAGAGGAATGAACATGAACAACTACAGCTATACATTTTCAGGTTTTTATTTATTCAAGAAAATATAAAGTCAGTCATTTTACAAAATCATATTTGATTCAGATTTTTTTGTCCAACATTTTACAAATAATTGTGGTTTTAAACAATTTTAAAACATTAAAATCATATTTACACATAGGCATTTCCTGTTGTTGAATGTTCAGATTACAAGTTTAACCACGATAATATCCAGGGTAATAAGGTGGTGGTCGGTATGGGTTATAACCGTTACCTCCTCCATAAGGACGGTAGCCGGGCTGGTTATACTGTCCACGATTTCCATATTGATTTCCATAACCATATCCGTTACTGTATCCGTTGTTGTATCCGTCACCGTAGACAAATCCTCCATTAGATGCCAACAAAACCATGGCCAGCAGTAGGATTGTAATCTAATCGTTGAAGTAAAAAAATAACTTAATTGTGTTATACAGTTTTGTGTAGTAATGTACGTTTCAGTTTATTTTACATTTGGTTCACATTTTCACAACTTGGTGATTCATTTAATGAATCAACAAGTTCTATTATATTTAAATTTAAACAGTTAGTTAGTTATATTAATTAATTAATTAGTTACATTTAAACAGCAGAGTGGGTAGTAATATTCTTATGGCGGAGTGCACCAGAAATCGGCTATGTGGGACATTAGCTAAAAGCTACATTAGGATATGGGCTTCCCA
>JAUJYS010000490.1:0-22914 GCA_033995665.1 Melogona broelemanni
CCCCGTTAATGTGAACAGTTTATTATCAACCGTTAGTTATTATAAATTGCAAGTAGATCATGGAAAATTTGAAAATACTAGCGATTGAATCAACACCACATGCTCTTCAGCCTCAAGTTCCTGTGATACTGATGAAAATGTGCCCTTCACATATTGCCACAGCAACACGAGGGGTACATAATCCCCTGTAGACTGTAGTGAAATTCGCTACAGTGACCAGGAATAAAACATTGTGAAATTGTCCTAGTACAACAAAATGAAGCACAATACCCATACTTCATTTTATATTTCATTCATGTTTTAAGTTTTACTCAGGGTTGCGAAAAAAAAACCTGTATTTACGAATACAATTTCAACACATTGACAATACGAGTATATTAAAAATATTGACAAGACTGATCCGCAGGTAAAAATCTATAAAGCAATTATTTTATATTTGATCAGTTTAAACGGGCGCACCGCAAGATACACCTGTTGACAAAACTCGCGTCAACAGAGTTGAACTGAACTTGCCGATAGCCGTGTCCGATAATATTGCGTCAATCATGATTGATACGAGACGACGCAAATTACGCTGCGACACGCCGCATGTCGCGTTTTCACTTTGGTCCTGTCTGATCTGCGCACAACCTTTCTCTGCTCCAGTCGCTTGGCAGACATACATGCTCATAATTTGCGCAATATTAGCCACACACCTGAAGCAATGAAACTCACTCATCTTCGAATGCGACATATTGTGACGAAGTGAGACAAATCGCATGACCTTAGAAAACTTCCATTTCGGGCGCAGTTCAGACCGTGTCGCAATGTCACCTTAATTAAATTGTCACGTGTAGTGTACGGATAAAATACCGTTAAGTACTTTAAATAGGGCGTATCAAATCAATCCACATTACGCGAGTTCCGCGTTATGAGCCAACCGCTAAGTTCAAAAACCTCACCTACAGCAATCTAAATTCGCCGTAACACTGTGGAAGATAATCCGCCATGTGTGGCGGCAATCCCGGGTGCGATTCCCGGTTCGAGTTTCAAAGAAACAATAACTTAGGAAGACCAAGTAAATACTATACAAATCAGTGAAAATAAAAATAGCTATTGAAAATCCTGCGATAGGAAACATTTGAGATATTTTATTCATATGGTCACCATGGTCGGCACCGACTGAACGGTACTTAACAATTGGAATAATATAATTTTATGAGTTGTGACTAGTGTTGTAGATACATAAATAAGTTCCGTAATTTCGCGAGTCAATTGAATCATTTTATTACAAAAGGTGGACAACAAGGCATCATCGTGATATTTTCGCCTTTGGTTTAAACTTATGGGGGAGCATGTACCGGAGCACTGCACCGGAGCATATCCCCTTTTCGTATAATTTTATTATCAACTGCAAATTCCTGATAGTGGCTAATGTTTCGATTCGTCATTGTCAATGGATTTGCACTTTCTGAAGCATTTTTAAACTTCGAGAACTGCGAAGGGATTTTAACTTACGCAACATACTTCGACTATTTTAGAAATATTTTGTTGCGTGTGACGCACGGTCAAAAGACCGATGACAAAGATTATAATGTCCTACTTTAACCGGTCTAGTACAGTTTGTCGAAATAGGACGAGCATGATCTACGGTCGAAATTCTCAGGGTAAATACGTGCCTCGATGAGTGTCAAACTTCCGATGTAGATAGTTAACCCTTTTGATGTCACTTCAACTCCTAATAGGAGGCGGACACCATTTCCGAATAAACATGAGGGGATCTATTAATTTTGCTGGTTAGCCTGACATTTTAATGGGGTGTATTATTAAGTTTATGTCCTGATAATTTTCTGCACAATTCGGCTAAGGGATTATATCCTCAGAAAGTTGTGCTTGCGGTCCTACTCATACTTCATGGAACTGCCACAAAATTAGACCAAAATGTCACTTTCTTTTTTGGAAAAAGGCAAACACGTTCGATTCACTTTTCAGAGGCCTCACACTGACATGCATGGGTTTCTTGCTCATGTCAGAATCGCGCCAATAAAAACAGAAATCCCAACATTTCCAAATAGGGGCTACAAGATAGCTCAGCTGTCAATAATTCTGGTTAGACTTGGCGATGACTCATGATCAGGTGGTGTACGTCGAAGAGTTAAAAGTTCACAGCAAGAGCAAGCCCAAAAATGGATATTATTATTGAAGCACCTATCCCTTCTTGAAATGTTTAGCATGGTGTACTGGGTACCACAACTATTAAACTTACGCCAAAACTGACCTAAAATGTGTCGATATGTTTGCTATCCAACCATTTTTGCGTAATAACATACAGCAAAAAATGTACAGTGTACAAAAAGATACCCGAATCAGACTGGACGACGGGTGCGTCAAGCAACTGTTCGAGATCTTCAATTTCTGAACAATCCCATAAGTACTGAATACAACGTGCCCACCTTCGATCTACATCGAAATCCACCCCACCCACAATCAAGAAACATTAGGCCTATTGCTTGCCCCTTTCATCAAAACGATTGACAGTTTCCCGACCTCCAAGGCAACAACCCCATTATGGCGTCAGGTAACCTGGAAACCATAAATGGCTGTAAATTGTGGAACAATAGCCTGTTCACATCAATATTTACCTTACTTCTTCGCTCATCGTAAACAGGACTTGCGGAGTCGGCCATTTTGTTTTTTTTGTGTTGCAAAACGATGGAACTCACTTGTCGCCAATTATTGTGCTTCTCAAATTTTGGAAAAATCAAATGCTAAAAAGGAAAATATCTCAAATTAATATTTTTTAAATAAATAAAACGATATTCTTAATTTAATAAATTAGAATAGTTTACAGGAAATTATATTTTATAAATTAAAAATGATTTATTGTAATAAATGATGATCCGAGACAAATCAAGTTAATCAATTGTCCCCTTTCTCGGCTTGTCACATATACGCGCCTAAACTACATGAGACTTTCCATGGCAATCATTTATGGGTTGCGTTAATCCTCCTTATTTATCTGCTAGGTGGCGTTAGTTACACGTCGTATTGAGATCGCGCGACAGCAAATACTTTGAATAAATTGACGCACCCTAATTTCGATTGACATCAAACTTTTGGTTTAAATATGGTTTGTTGTCTTTCTTGTTGCAAAATTTCATATCTGCCATGAATTTTTCTTTTTAAAAAATCGTCGATCTCTTGGATATTTCCTCAAGAATCTGCTGTGTGAGTATTCGTTTCGATTGATTGTAAATACTGGCGTGACTTTAAAAGCGGAGTGCCGAATAGAATCTGTTCACTAACGTCGGGGGGAAGAGAAGCTGTTTCTAGCTGCGATCGAGCGGGGGTCCAATGGCGGAGCTCTCCAACAGCACCACGTCGAATTACAAGGAAAGGAACGCACGATAACTCTTAATTTCTGTGTTCTTTATGCTATTTTCTATCCCGAAATGGTTGTCTTTCCCGCAATTTGAATCTGTTTTCACGTGTGTCAGCATGCCGCGAATTTCGAGCGCGTGCTATTTTCGCGAGCGGTTCAGACCGAAGAAGAGCTTGGCAGCGGTTTTAGTTTCGCTACTCTGCCCCGATTTGGTGCGAGAAACGCAGCTACTGCATAGCGCAGCCATTGGCGGCCACGAAAAACGGTGGGGAGCGGTCTCGGTGGGCTGCGGGTCGCTGGTCGCAAGCGACTTTGCGCCTCGAATCGTTCACCCAAAAAGTGCGCGCTCCCTCTTCGCTACCTTATCATTTTGTTTTTAGTTCCATATATTTATTTCCCCGTTTCGGGAAAGTGTTTCACGTTTTGCATGTTTGATGGTTATCGAATGGAGTTTCCATGAATTAAAGTGTTCTTCGATTGATATGGGCAGAAGGTCGTGTTCGATGAGGTCACCTTTAATGTTACCTCCCGCGTGGAAGGTGCCCTTTAAGCGGCTAGCGTAGTACTTTCAGGCCGGCGTGCGCTTGCCAACACACGGGTAATTGCGCGCCAAATTGTAGCAACCTGAAAACCACGTGATACTGCATGTTGGTCAGTGTGCATCGGCCTTTAATCAGCTGATTGAAACCGCGAGAATTTGATTTAAAAATTTTGTAAAAAATAATAATGAGGGAAAATGCTTACACGATTGGCAAAATGTGGGCTTTGTCAAAATGTAATAAAAACATAAATTCGTTTAAAAATCACATATGCGGAAGTTTTAGAGGGACTGATTTCTTGGGCAATGAGAAAATCAGTTACGTCAAGAAGTTTACAGTTTTAAATAATTAATTTAAAATCAATATCATTGTTACTCAGATTAGTTAGCAAATGATATAGTGCCTGCCATTTTGTGTAGTGTAATGTGTGTAGTATAGGTAGTTTTATTGTTTGATTGCTTTGAGTTAGTTAGTTTTCATAAATCATTTATGTAGTTTGATTGTTGTCCAATCAGCGTACATATAAATTTTAACGTGGGTTTTTCATGTCAACAGACGATGAATGACCTTTACGAAGAGGCCGGGCCAGCTGGGGCGCCATTCGAGCATCAACCGACAGTCGTTATTTATGACAACAGTGGAAATCAAGGTAGGCGTTTGCTATTGTTCATTTTATGCTTTATATTGGCCGACTCGTATATTCGAACGTGTTCGTATAAGTTTCGCAGTCATTTAACGATTTTTATCCGGCATGGGGAAACGTGAATTTGCGTTGATTTTTTGTTTGGTATTGTTGTGAGTCTTAAAATGTCCAAATGACGGGATTTTATGAAAGGGTGAATAGTGTAAACAGAAATTGTCTGATCAATTTATTTTATTTTATTTGTTTTAGTTAATGAATTCCATGTTGTTAACGAAAAGACCGAGCCCTTTGAAGAAACTCGTAAGTTCAGCTGATTGTTTAAATTGGTTTCTGTGTCTCGTTTACAATCCACCGCCACATCATAATGGGTTAATGGCGCACTAATAATGTCGTGCAACGAAATGGCAAAAGCGCATTTTCAAATCGTTCAAATACTAATTTTAATAATTAAAGGAAATTTTTCTTTTCTTTGAAAATCGTTAAAAACTGTTTGTAAACGATTAAATAATCATATTTTTCGGTGAAACGATTACTTATCCATATGAAATTTTGAAATTAAAATTCGAAGTAATTGCATAAATCAACACTTACTTGCTTAATTAGTTAATATAAAATTATGTATATTCATATTATATTAATTTAAAACCTGGGGTACTGGTGAAAATGTGTATCTCACATATTGCCTAAGCAACACGAGAGGTACAGAATATCCTGTAGTGATATTCTCTACAATGAGGGGAATTTACAATTTAAAAAATTATGTATTTAAATAACTCGTACTTTCTTTTTTACCACCACCTCCTCGCGTCTCCGCCAGAGCTGAAATCCAAATTCTGGACGCACGAGGCCACCATGCTGCTAATCGAGCTGTACAAGACCTACCAGGACAGCATGAAGGATCCGCGCATCAAGAAGAAGGACGTGTGGAACCGAATCGCCGCCGATATGGGTGTCAACGGCTACCAGTTCCACGGCGACATGTGCGACAAGAAATGGCGCAACCTCAAGAAGTCCTACAACGGCGTGCTTGAGAACAACCGCGGACCGGGGCAGGGCCGCCGCCTCTGGCAGTACTTCGACACCCTGCACGACATATTCAGCAAGGAGACGGACAGCAACGACGGCGGGGACAGCTCGGTACCGGACATCGGGGTGGTGGGGGCCGGACCGTCCTCTTCCGGCGGTGGCGGCGGCGGGAAGGGGCCCTCGGCCAGCAAGAAGGCGGCGTCCAGCATGCTGCTGGACTCGATGGGGCAAAAGATGGGCGGGATGGGCCACGGTGTGGTGGGCATGGGACCGGGCGGGGCCGGCGCCAGCGAGAACAAGCTGTCCACTAAATTGTTGAAGGACTTCTTCGAGAAGCAGGAGCGGAACGACGAGCGGCGGTTGGGTAACCTGATCGAGGAGCTGAGGAAGTACCACCAGGAGAATTTGGAGGTGATGCGGGAGCGGAATCGGTTGTTGCAGCGGCTGGTCGATTCGCTGTCGACGGGGACGTAGTGGGGTGGGGGGAGCGCTGCAGTCGAGTGCTGGGCCTCGTGTTTATCTCGTCTGTTTAACTCTCTCAGTGTTATGTATATTCCTGTTTGTTTTTTTTTTGTTCTCTCGCGTTGTGTTTGGCGTGAGCAGCGAACGGTGGGGAGAAAGAGCGTTGTTGTGTTTTTATTTGTTGTAGTCGTGGTGGCTGTTTCGGTGCGCCTCCTAGTGGACGGATCCGAAAACGATTTTATTTTCTTTTTTCATTTGTAAAATATGAATTTTGACGTGGAATTCGTCTGGCAACATTGAATTCGAGTAAATGGATCCGAAAACTTTTTATTTTTAATTTTTTTTCCTTTGATAAAATTAATTATAAAGTGCTTGTATCTGGCAACACTAAATTGTAGTGGACGGATCCGAGAACTCTTTTAATTTTAGTTTTTTTTTTTGCTTTGGTAAAATTAATTTTGACGTGGCGGTTTGGCTACACTGAATCCTTGTGGACAGATCAGTAAACTTTTCAATTGTTTTTTGATTTGATAAAATGAATTTTGACGTATCTGGCGACACTAAATATATCGCAGATGATGGGAATGTTAAAAAATAAATGTGGAATTGTTACTAAAATTAAATGGGGCTCATTATAGAAAGTGATTCCGTATTGTTCGTTAGTTGAATAAAATTGACTGCAAATGTAAAACGTAAATAAATTGACGATGGTCCCGAATTTAAATAAAATCGTAAACGTTAAAGATAATCATATGGATGAGTTATCCACTATTTTCGATTGAAAATGAGCCCGTGATTATTATAATTTTATTAAAATAAATTATCAAGGTATTAAGGGGGAAATGTATCCAAATATCTTGAAACGTTTGTTTTCAATGTGCGATTTTCATTATTGTAATTTCGCTTTTGATCTTTTAAACTCGTTTCGGTTTGATCACTTTGAAGTCAGGACTCTCCACTAGGTGGCGCCTTCAGCAGTTCGCGCGCATAACCAGCTAAAATAAATAACTTGGGATTTATTTTCTGGCATAATCAGCAAATAAATTAAAAATAAATCCAATTGTTGAATGAGCGTGCTGGTTTATGTGGTAGCATCATTTCTCTCTTAAAAAACCTCTTCGCAATCTTCGACAACTTGATTGTTCAATTTCAATTCACTTGTCCGATGTTGGCAAGGTTTGTAGTTTGTTTGGTAGGCACGTGCAAGAACATTACAATAGTTTTGTTGCTCTGTGCTCGTTATTCGAAGCGCCAATGTTGTGTGGAGAATCGTGCGTCAAATGTTTCTAAAAATAAATAATTTACAATTATTTTTTGCTATTGATAGTCTGGCAATCTGTCCAACTGTAATTTGCAATTATTATACAACGATTAAGTTATTTTTGTTTGTTTATCCGCAAGTTTGACGATTCAGTTAATAGTCAAATGATTCGACTAATCCATGATATTCGACGTAAAATAAAAAACTTCAATATGTGTTTAGGTAAATCCTAAAATAGAATTCAGCCTCATACAGTTGAGACTTCATTATTTGCTTGAGTAATTTGACTTAATTGACGAAATTGTGTATAATAAGTGACGAAATTGATTAATTTGAAAGAGAATTTTGGTTGAATTTGAAAATGTGAAGTAATTATAGTCCGCAATCTTCAATTCTACTGAAATTCGAAAACATTACCCTATTCTAAAAATAAAGTTAAAGAAGGTAAAAATCAACCGATCAAATAAAATAAATTAAAAATCAGTAAAATATAGTCCAGTATGGTAGTTGAATTTTTTTAATCCGTCAGTTACATTAGAATTAGAATCTGCTATGTGAATGTATTCATGCGAGGTGACACAGTGGGTAATTTGTAGAATTGTTTTCAGAGACTTTTCGTGCATTTGAGACTGTTTCGTTTTCACCATGTACATGTACTGTCTGTCGTTCCATACATATATTATTATTATGGCGGGCGACGAAAATCCTTGATGTGATAACTACGACCTCTGTTGTACCGGCAGTCAAAACAATCGCGAATAACCGAACGTTTTGTTGCCGAACCTCTCCGCCGACATTCTGTGTGTAAGTTCATCACTCCCGTTCACATGTTGAATAATACGTCCGACTTTTTAATCGATTTTTCTCGTTTGCGAGCGGGGTCTCAACGATTTAATTGGCTACCCAATCGCACGTGATTGCTAACTAGTATAACCAATAAAATTGCGTTGGTCTATCCCGAATGGGGCGGCCAATTTTGCAATGTGACGTATACATTGGACAGTTATTGCAAACGTTATTCCCTTCGTACTTTACCCATTTTTTGCATTTGCAAAATTGTTGTTTTTCAATTGATTTATTTAGTTTTGGGCCAAATATACGTCATAGTTTGAATAGAGAATTTACTTTTTTTTTCTCTGTTATAATTTGTAATTTAGAAGCGACTTAGTTCAGTGCTGAGAATCGCTCAAATTACTAAAATGAATTTATATTAAACTAAATATGGTACTGCCAATGAGTATTTACTATTTTTTAAATTCACTATAAACCTAAACCTAGTACAAATGGTGTTTTTTTTGTTATTGTTTATCGAAATAGATGTTCAAATAGCAGCATGCACATTTGGTTCAAATACCTCTAATTAGTTTATCAGTGTAGCAAAATTGGGAGTCATTTGTTCACAGACATGTTCTCATGAAACACTAAGCCATAATGTGTGCGCTTCGGGTTCTATTTTTGCGAGTTTCATTTTTTTATTTTATGTTCACGTTTTATATTCCCTACTTGTTCATTAACTGAATGGCATCATTATGACGCCAATTTTGCCAAACTATAAGTTGGACAATTTTGTTAAAACTGCAATCGTGAATTCAACACTAACCTTAACTGTCCACTAGTCACGTAATAATACTGTTATTGTGGCACCACTTACACATTTCATTCATCCGCATTTTTTTTTTCTTTCATTCTTTCACCCCGTTCACTGTGATAAATAAGCACATTGATTAATTTCCGACATCAAGTTGATGATGCCCATATTATTTTATTACAATTTGACGATGACTGACTGTGTAATACAATGTATTATCCTACTCTGTTGATTTTAAATAAACGCGTTAAGAAGCGTTTATTTTCCAATAACTGTACAACTACACATTAAAATGCATTTTTATTCGTATTAATTGGTCGTGAATATAGTTATGATTTAATTCCATGAATGATTTGTAAAAAAATATATTTGAAGCGTAGATATGAATTAATTAGCATCTCAAATCTATGTAACTTAACAATTAACATCACATTGGAATCAAATACATAATTTATAATCCTATCGAAATCGTCTACAATAACATGAATAATGTTTTAAAAATATAATTAATTCCTAAAGTTCTAAGAAAGCGGTGTAGACCGCATATTTTGCTGATTTCCCTTTTTAAAAATCACAAAATTGAACGAAATTCTCAGAAATTGACAAGAAATTACAACGAAGCAAACTATTTAAATATCGCTGATCAATAAAAGGACACAAATACAAATAATCAATCGCTTCAAGTATGCATTGAGTGGCCGTAACAACAACCTGGTAATTTATTTACCAATGGAAAGTACACATTTTAGGAATGGAACACATACAGTATATGCATAAACTACCCATTACTTTGCAGCACACTATAGAATACAAAAAATTGGGGTACACTTAAATCGTTAGTAAATTTTTAGAAATGTTTCTAGCGCTAAAAAATGTTTTTAGTTTTAGCTGATCATAGGCAGCTTTTTTGGCGAAGCTATGAGGTATTATTATTAAAAAGATGGTCCATTCAAAAACGGCGCTGTTAAGATGTTAAAGTAGGCACTTTCATATATTTCGTCTAAAGTACAGTGCATAATGATTAGTAGGATAACCCGGCAGCAACGTGTAGTTAAAAAATGAGACTATCACATGACCCACGTTTGTGCCGACTCAGGTTTATCGAAGTACGGAAATCGAGAGTTTAAGATGTTTGGCAACGATTGTGAAAAAAGTAAATGTAACAAACTTGAAGTGCATAACATAGGCACAGCACATTAAATATACGTGAATATGTTTGAGATTGCATCCTTACCAGACCTAACCATTCTTAATGTCCTGTAGCAGGTCTATTGACTAGACGAGGTTATAGGATAGGGTAGGGGATGGCAGAGTGTAAACAGCCCGCTGCCTTCACCCACCGAACTTACGGACAGGAAGTCCGTTATCCTCGGGTTATCCAGCAGTTCCAATAATTTATTTTCTCTATCACAACATTGTGGGATACGTTACTGTATATAGTGTGAGTATTTAATACGGTGATAAAAAACAAAATTAATTTCTGCTGAAATTAGGAAAATTGTCAACCAGCATGAAATTTATTTCAGATGTAGGAGTACTTTGCGAACGCAGGTTTTGGTAATTTTAGTTCGTCAATGCATTACTAACAAAATAGCTAAAACAAAGAGTTGTGAATGTATAAAAAATGTTTTTCAAATACAATGTTTACACTTCTTCAACAACAATCTTAAACAAAATTTACATAAACAAAATTCGTGACTGATAATTTTTTTTTAAATTATCAGTCACACCTTGACTAAAGTGTTTGTTGTTTAATTAACTACGGTGCTTAGCAAATCCTTATCCTGCGCCGATACAAAATTTTTTGAAAAGTGGTTGAGAAATCGCCAAATTGAAGCAAAAAAATCCCACGGGTCATTTTTATTAAATCACAGAGCAATTAGGACAGAGAAGATAATAAATTGTCAGTGCTATTATTACTAGATCACCAATTGTACGTAAAATGAACGTTTCATTAGAAACGTTTATTTAAAAAAATACGAAAATTTTAACTTTAAAAATCAAAAAAGTCATGTAAAAGTTTTCATGTTTTTCGTATGATTGGGCATTTTAATACCAAAGAAATTGCCCACAATTTAAAAATTCTTGAGTTGGAGCATCAGATTAATTACTAGCTGCATAGTATTAGCAGTGTGCATGATCGTTCCCAACCCATACATCTGGCCAGAAAATGGCAAACTGTAAAAATAAATGATCTAAAGAAAAAAAAACAGTCACACTTGGAATATAAAAAATGTGACATTGGTCAGGGTCTACTTTAGCCCATCTCATGTATCATGCAACAACGCAGTTCGATAATACCAAAAAATGAGAAATCTCGATAAGGAGTATAAATGTACGATTTTTTCGCAGATCAATAGTTAATGGTGGAGGGGTAGATAGAGAGTATACAAGATAAAGTTTGGCATCGGTTTGGTCAATTAGCTCGGCGTTATAATACTTGTCAATTTTTTTTTTTGGGATTTAAAAAAGGAGTCGCGTCGTCAATGGTCAGTAGCAACTTGGCTCTTGCTGGCCGACTCGGCTTCGCGGTGCTTGAACATGGCGTCGATCACCTCCCACATACAGCTTTCCTGCACGAAATCATTGTCCACCAGATTGACTAGGTAGTAGCTGTCGCTGACTCCCGCGATTATCTTGTGGGACTGAGATCCCGGCGGGTACAGGCGACCCCACTGTTCCATCCACAATCCGAAGGCTTCGTCCTGATAAAAAACGAATGGATGCGTTTGATTCTCGTTTGAAAAATAAAAAAGCGTGCGCAGGAAAAAAAATTGCAAATAGTACGGTAAATAAAAACGAAAGCAGCGCGAATTGAAAAAAAAAAAGTGAATAACACACAGAAGCAAAAATATCGCTCAGTTAGAATTAACACTTTAGCCCACAACTGAAAAGAAGTAAAAAAAATTGTTCAGAAATGTTCTCGACTTAATTTGTACTTGGACGATTTTCCCCAGACATTCTCTGCCAAGAATAAATTTCTCTGACTTTGCAGGAGAGCATAAATCCCGTTTTAACTGATGCGTGAGTGAACCTTATACCGAGTATGATCAGTTTACATTACCTTCCAAACTTTAAAGCTGACTGGGTCAACAACGGTAGGCTGAATAATTTCTCGACCCGGAAAAACTCCCCACGTGACGGCTATGGGCGCGTGTTTGTGACAATTTGTGTAATCTTCGTTTCCCTAGATGGAGGACATGTAAATGTGCGAAATAATATTAAAGGAAACACTAGTGGAAAATTAAATAAAAACAGCACATGTTCCAACGGAGGCACACTAAAAAACAACCGGGGCAATACACGCCATTTTGGGAGCTATTGTTATTCCGTCATCGGCTCTCCTATAGGCACAATTGAATTAGCCCCTAAAACCAAAAACTGTCAATAGTCATTCTCTAATGAGGGTGACGCTCCCGTAATATCTTTGTTAATTAATGTGGCAAATTTGGCAATTAAACATCAATATTGGTAGAAAAATAAAAATATTTTATGAATGAACAAATTCACAGTCGTTACCTTTTTATTAATTATATGGTAATTGACTCGGGGAAACTGCGACAATATCGCCCTCAAGGCGAATACATTCTCTTGTGACGTGAAGAATTCTAGATACGCCTAAATTCGACAAAAACGAAGAAGCCAAGCAGTATTAAAAAAAAACATGTTAATAACATTTCTACATGTCTCTCAAGTAAAGTAGAGAGCACTGCTGATAATCAGACGGAGTGTAATAAAATTGTGAAAGGAGAAGTTGGCAGAACTTATGCAAATAACATATTTTTTTTTATAAAATAAAAATATAATAAATTACCTTTTGGTACACGTAGCCTCCGGGATAGCCCCAGCCGAGTGTAAGGTCACCCGAGGGAACAGCGTTGGCCCGGGGCTGAGAATTGATCGTCAACACGCCGCGTCGATTGATGTCTATCAGCTGCTGTTTGAGTAGCGCGGTCTCCTTGCTCAGCTCGTCGTCATTCCACGGAGTCTTTGTAACCTGTTATGATAATGAAAGTTAAAGAAATACAGTAGTTGCGAAATTGCTGACCAGTTGAATGGCTGTTGACATATTATTCTGGAATAGTAATTGGTTGTTGACATATTATTCTGGAATAGTAATTGGTTGTTGACATATTATTCTGGAATATAATTGGCTGTTGACATATTATTCTAGAATGGTATGTTGACATGTTAATCTAGAATAGTAATTGGTCGTTGACATATTATTCTAGAATAGTGATTGGCTGTTGACATATTATTCTGGAATAGTAATTGGCTGTTGACATACATTATTCTGGAATAGTAAATGGCTTTTGTAATTTGCTTTTGCATCCACTATAAAAAATGTTTTGACTAATAAAACATTAACCAACAAGCGCGTTTCACAAATAGTAGTGCCTGTTCATAAGACAATAAAGGTTAAACTTTAAACCGACACTAAAAGGTAAAAAACGATGGCCAAATAATTGATGGTAAATAAACGTCAAGATAAAAAAGCAAAGGCATTATAGGCGATATAGTAGTTACGCAAAAAATAGAACAAAACGGAAAAAAAACCAGACGTAATTATTATTTTTTTGTGAGGAAATTCCCCTCATTGTATCACTACAGAAGATTCTAAACCTTTAGGTGATCAGGCAATGTGTGAGGGGTACGTTTTTTAGGATCGAATAAACGAGAGCTGTGCTCCGGGAGTCGAACCCGGGACCGACCGCACCGTAGTCGAATTCAATACCCACTGGGCTAGACGGATCGTATTAATTATGAAAACGTTCAACCAAAAAATGACTCAAAATAAAAAAAACGTATTCCTAGAGTCTGGCTAACCTGGAAACCACCCTTGTTCTTATCGCCGGAGATGTAACAGCAGAATACGTCGCATATATCGCGCTCGCTGCTCAGCTCCGGTCCCCACATCTCGGTGAGCTCGTGTTGGTTGCTCTTGCTGGCGATGAAGAACATGTAGTAGTCCTTGAGGTCGCCGAAGGCTGGTGACTCAGAGCTGCCCCAGCGCCCGTTGGGAAACTCGTCCCAGTTCTGCGTGCGGTAGATGTAGCTCTTGGGTCGTGACGACCAGAAGATGGGACGCACGTCCTCGGTGCAGCGTCGCGGGTTGGCGCCCAGCTTCCAGGGTAGAGGGCGGTGCGGCTCCTCGCACCAGAGGTGCACCTATACATTTTTAGGAAAGAAAAACGTTAATTTGATAAGGAGGGCCACATGACAATGTGGCGTAGCGGTTAGCTCGTTGAACTACTACGCCCGTAATGAATTTGCGATGAATTCCCGACCGAGACCTCCGGAATTTTGAGGGCGGGAGAAATTCGTACGAAAGAAATTTCAGCGCGTGATTTCCTTCTGTTTAAAGCTTGGAATTCTTGCCTGTACGATGTCCACGCAAATGTTAAAGATAAGATCTCTACCCAGGTTTAAAGATTTGGCTAGGGATGTTGCCATGTCGGCCCCTGGAAGGTGGGGGTAGGGAATTCAGCTTTACTATAATTTTTTTCCACAATCACTACAGTAAATATAACTATCCCCTTATGTAGCCCTCATGATTGAGCTATCCCCATCTGTACTACTATTCTTTATCCCTCGTGATGCTATAGCAATGTCTGAGGTGCACACCAAGCTTCACCAGAAAACCACGCCGGGAATCGAACAAGGAACACCATACCTCGCGCAGGACGCTGACGGTGGCGATCTCGAGATTGAGGGTGAAGAAGTGAATTCCCGGCACGCGGTCGTCGGCCAGCAGCTCGCGGATCATGACGGTGGCTTGAAAAATGCCGTAATTGCGAATGGCGTCATCGTTGTCCTTCAGCGGCTGAACTATCTCCATGATCTCCTTAGGAATGTCCAACTTGGCTAGCTTCACAATGTTGCGCAGAGATTCGTAATTCTGAAATTGGAGATATTTTCATGTGAAAATACAGTTCAAAACGACTGACAGAGCTCAAAAGAAATTGGTGTCAAGTCATTATCTCCTCCATTGAAACTTCAGGAGATTTTTTAAAATGAGCGGGCACGAAAATTTTTTTGAATGAAAATTCAGTAAAAATAATAATAAAAAAATTTATATAACACAAATAAATAAGTCCACACGTAAAAAACAATTATTCCGCAATTACGAACACGGAAACTAAACCAAGAAATACTGTTTTACCTGAATTGGCATCACGCCAGGAATGATGGGAACAGTAATGCCGATCCGTCGGCAATCGTCCACATATTTGAAAAACGTTTCCGCCTTGAAAAACAGTTGGGTGACGATGAAGTCGGCGCCGGCGTCCACTTTCGCCTTGAGGTGAACCAGCTCGTCCTCATACACTGGACAGTCTGGATGTCCGTTGGGATAGCCTAGTAAAGAGCAGCGCCGTTAATTCTAAATATGTCGAAAATATATATACGAGTTGGTAGGTCGTGAATTTTTTACACAAGAGTTGGCTTACCGGCCACTCCGATCACAAAGTAATCGCCGAACGTCTGCCTGATGTATCGCACCAGATCCACGGCATAGTTAAATCCGTTTTCTGTTGGCTTCCAATCTTTGCCCTCAATGGGATCTGCATTGAAGACACAACGGGAAAATATAATACATGTTCTAGAGTACAGGGACCACCATTTTTACACTTATTTAAAATTGAAAAAATTAATTTAAATCTGGTGAACGGATGGTGAACAACTACTTATAAAGCAAAATGCTTTCCAACTCCAAAGACATTGAGGTGACCAACTGTGATTTCCACAAAAAGAAAATGCATGGAATAAAAACATATTCAACTATATATTGTAAACGTCCAGATTCATAGCTTCATAGCTTAAACAACTTATAATTCTAAATTTAATTGTCAATATTTGAAATCTATAAGACAACACAACTGGAAGATATAAACGCCACCTTCCAAAAACTGTTCAACCATTTGACTGAACTCTAGAAGAGGTAAGACATGCGTCAACTAATCGATTAGTAACGAATTCCAAACGCTCCCATTGGGCAAATCATATGCGCATTTGGTTATGCAGCTATAATATACAGTATTTCAAATGGTGTCTCGCGCACTTTCTCTCATCATGTGGCGCGGCCTTCAAGCAGGAAGCCACAGGGCGCACCAGCAGCAGCTCACCTCCCCTCAATGCCAGAATGTTCTTGAGCCCCAGATCGCGTGCACGGCGCAGGTGGCGGTCCACCTCGATGGTGGTCATGTTGCAGCAGGTCATGTGGAGCATGGTCTCGATGCCGCAATAGTTGAGCGCGGTGCTGGCGATCGTGATGGAGCTGGTCTCGCAGTCGCTGCCCGGGTTGCCGGCGCTGTGCCACGTGACGTCGCAAAAGAGCGGGTTGCCTTGGGACATGCGCTCCAACCTAAAAACCAGTAATTAACATTTAAAAAAAAAAATCAACTTTCCTTTTGCGATAGCGTCTGACGCACGACGTGCACATGTCGCAATGTTGGTTCTAATGTTGAAAACAATAACCAATTTACAGCGTTGAGTCATTAGGACTAGGAGCGGAACGTTTCGTTCCGTTCCAAGAAACGGGTTCTTTTTCTGAGGAACATAGGATCCTCTCGGATCCTTTTTTCTAGGGAGGAACGTTTATAACGATAGCGTTCCTTCTTTTTTAAATTTTGACAGCAACGGAGGTAGAACGTTTGGTACACAGAAAACCAATGGGTGCGCCGAAAAAACAACGAGTTGAGTAAGTTATTGCGTAAAAATTAGTTGACAATTTCTTCTAGCATTGGAATTCGTGGTAATGCAAATTTAAATTTCTGGTAGGTCATGTTTTTGGCGGGTAATTTTGGACCTTGACCACCTGCAAAGTGGTTAGTAGCCAGGTCAGTAATTGTATTTTTTTATAATAAACTGAATTAAGTTTAAACTTAACACTGAAAAAATTTAAATAACGTTCCTAATTTTATTTTTCGATAACTAATTTTTTAAACATTTAATGAAACTTGAACGTCACACTTTTACATTGAAACAAATTAAACTCAAGATTCACAACTTCCCACTGAAAAAAATAATTAAATGACGTTTCAGATTCTATTTTTGGGTAGGAGTCAGACTTGCATTACAGTTCATTGACCATTATAGAGTGACAACTAATATAGTGACAATTAATCAAGAAATATTTCTTTGGAGTCTACGTTTTAGCATTTGTTTAGAGATAAATTCGGCTAATCAATCAAGGATCAATTGTTCACATTTACAATTTCAAGGACAAGAAATTTTAAACCACTAAATAGACCGATCGATCATTTAGTTTTCTGAAAAATCCAAGCCATGTTCAAACTTTTCGTAGAGTATAAATGTTAAATGTCTTCCAGTCTAAGTCTTCACTAAAAAAAGGGCAACCTCACAAAATTGAAAAAAAAAAAAATAGAGTTGGTCCGAATAAGAAGTAATACTGAGAATTAGCTGGCTAGATAGAAAGGAGTTGCTATATTGCAACACCTGCGGTTGGTAGAGCACGTTTAGAAGGCCAGAGTAGTGTATATGCAGTATGATCAAGCTAATTTGTATTCAAGGGCATTTCAATGACTAATACTATTTTTTCTAACCAATGTACGAGTATTAGTCGTGTTACCAAAGTATAAGCATATCTTAACAGGATGCAGTATATCAGACTGAAAATAATTTTCCAAACCGTCTGGTTTTTTTCTTAAATCAAAATATTTACACGTATTTGTGAGATAAAATTCGAATCGATCACCAGTCGTGTATTCACCGCGATATTTGATTAATAAAAATAATAATTTTAGCATGGGTGGAAATTGACGTCCAGACATAGAATTTTCACCGAGATGTCTGCGTTCGATGTAAATATTTTTTAGTTTCTACCGGTCAAATTCGAATGTTTACAGAAAAGGTCATTCAAAATATTTACACAGTATAGCGACCTTTAAAAGTGTGTACGTCATATTAAGATTAAATGAAATGGTCGGAAGGGAATACACACATAATAGTAAATTAGGGGAAATTGTATAGCATACAGAGACGCTGTATTTTAAGCGCACAAAAGTTTGTACGTCCTTAGTTGGGCGAGATTCTCAGATTAGACAAAGACAATAATTTTGGACACGCTCTGAATGAATTTAATTGGTATTTTGCGCCTACTTTGTACATAATTGTTGATTGTTATGCAGTTGTCGCAAAAATAAATAGATAAATAAATTGTAACTAAAATAAACCGTATTGCAATCATTATTATATCTAAAAACATGAGTTATTTCTTATTTTTGATCGTTACATATCGTTAAGATAACACTAAAGAAAGCAGCTTTTGTTGAGCGAGAATAAAGCAGAATAAACGAGAGCTCGCGCAGGGAATAGAACCCGGAGCCTCCGCACTTCAGCCGGTTGCAGTATCGACTAGGCTACGAATTCGAGAACACTGTTCGTCTTTTTGATTGGGCACATTCATTCAACCATAAAAACGATATATTAATGAAGGAATTTATGGTTCTTTAGAAATTTAATCTATAAAATGAAATGAAATCTTTCAATTTAATCAATAAATGGAATTTATCAAATTAATTTTGAAATTCAAAATTTAAATCTAGCAATTGAATCTTTAAATTGAATCGTCAATCTATAAATATATATTTTTTTTAAATCACCGTAGTGCCTAGTGCACTACATGATTACTGCACCCTCGTGTCTCTATGTAGATATGTGAGGGGCAGGGAAGGGAAGAAGATTGGCAGCTGGAATAGCCAGGTTGCAGGATCCACCCCTAAGCTCTGGACTCCCTAATGGAAGCCCAGG
Organism: Melogona broelemanni; assembly: GCA_033995665.1. Taxonomy (NCBI): domain Eukaryota; kingdom Metazoa; phylum Arthropoda; class Diplopoda; order Chordeumatida; family Chordeumatidae; genus Melogona; species Melogona broelemanni. Next base: position 18,652 of record JAUJYS010000490.1, read on the forward strand.
GATGACACCAGGGCTAACTAGCCTGCGCCGGGAACCGTTGGCTTCGTATGATGTTGCCATACCCACTGAGACATCGGTACAGTCGATCAGATCGACTAGGTTCACTTTTATACTCTGCGGAGGGGGAGAGGAGTAATCCCTTTTGTTTGTTCGAATTTTAATGTTTTTAAACATTTACTGTTGTGTGGACAGAGAGGAGTTTTGTCCGTGAGTAGGATGGCCAAAGAAATAAGTGCTGAGGCACGAATCTGCTAAAAACAAAAAGGAATGAGCTAAAAGGCCGTTGTACCTTTTAGCTAAGCAAATATAATCAACCATTGGGAAATTGTCTAAAGATAAAAAACATCCTAACGGGACAAAACAGTCATGAGCTCGCATTACTCACGGTGCATTCTATTGTTCATCTAAACGACCGTTGTGCCTTTTTTGCTAAGCAAATATTCTCAACCACTGGGAAATTATCTAGAGTCAAAAGACATCTTGCAAAATCTGCTATATCCAACGCCATACAGACAGTGGATCCCAAAATCCATCTGTTTTTAAGAAATCTTAAATTTCGAATCTTTGTAAAAACACGAGTTCATGAAATTGAAGACTAAATAAAACAATCTGGTAAACATTTGGTAAATGCTCCACTTAAAAACGTCGTATGGTTTAGTGATTAGTGCGTTGTATTAATGAAGGAGAGTTCGTAGTATTTGAAGACTAAATAATATATAGAGAAGACTAAATAATATATAAAGATACAGAAGACTGAGAATATATAGTTAGTGCGTTGTATTAAACGCACACGTGATCGAGGGTTCAAATTCCCGGCCTCTGGATTTTTTTCGGGCGAGCGAAATAGGGTCCAGTGTCTGTACGACGATAGATCCACGTTAAAAAACCCTATATTGGTATCCAGCTTGGTAATTATTTGGTATCCAATAATGGCAATTATACAAATATTAGATAATTTCTTGGGGGAAATTTGAGACTGATAACTCTAGCACTCTGTAATCTCAAACGCGGCGCAGATTCAGGATTCCCCCAACATGACACAATAGGTCAGAACTAAATTGACTATACATTTCACCACACCCTCAAGTCAGCGTTTCGCCACTCGTTCGACAGGTGGCGCAATCATCGACCCGTGCATTACGAAGCCCGGCGTTGTTCCGCTGGTATTAGCGGAACAACATTGACGACGGCGAACGGGAACGCAACGCAGGCGGTAGGATTTACTTCAGCTTCACTCGCTAGCTTACGTCTATAGACTATGACGAGGGGTTGGTAAATGGAGTGGAAGACCTAGTCATATTCTGTACCCCGCCCCTCCCCACTCAACCCCTTGTTGTTTCGTCCCACCCCACCTCCTTTCCCCATCGGCAACACCACCCCCACCTAATTGGACGACTACAAATTTGCATTAACGTTGACTTCCAGTGTCGTGTCTTGTCTGTTAAAGAAATCCCCGGGGATCATCGGGACACATAAGCCCTACATACAGAGAGTTATGTTGGGAAAGAGAAGCCCGAACGGAGGGAGTGAAGAGTCCACGTGAAAATGCAACTCGCTGCACGCGCGCTCTCTCAAACACGTGCATTTTCCGAACGAACTCGTTCTAGCGCAACGCGGATGGACACCAAGTAGCCTGCGGACTCTGCGGTCGGGCTTGAGGGTGTCCCTGGGGCGACAGGCGGCGACCCCGTAACTGAATGTCCTCCACGGCCGACGCCGTTGCACCATCTCCTCTCTATTTTCCTCCCCCACCGACACCGCAATTTTACCCTGGTTCCAAATATTCTAATGTAGCTGCGGTTCAGTTCCCTCGTGTCTTATGTCGCAATATGCCCACTCCCTAACATAAAAGTCGGTGCAATATTTTAAACAAGAGTGGTCGCGTTGACCAACGCAAACACATACATGTACATGTAGGCGCGTTCAAAATAGCATTTCACATTCGTCATGCGTAACATAGGGCGTCATTTTTGACAGGCAATGCATTTTTATTCTTTATTCTTCGCCTTAACAAATAGCCAGATGGTGAAGTGTACATTGTTGTGGATGAATGAAATTATGCTGGATTTCTCTGTGAAATGGTTATTTTTTATACAATTGTGAATGCCCATATTTAATCATACAACCGTGATCCAAAAGTCCGAGAACCTCCCGCAGTAGCTCCATTGGTCAGCTAAAATTTGGCCGGATTGTTATGAAATTTGGCACATATGTGGATTAAATCATTGCAAACCTTTGAGCCATTTCCGCTTTTGTTAAAAAAAAAATCAAGAAATTTAAGCGCAATATGTTCAAATTTGGTGAAAAAAAAAAAAATCCAGGGAGAGCGCGCCAGTTGCTCTAAAGCAACGCAACCTCTAAAATACAAAATTCGCAGCAGGAAATTTGAATTTAAAAAACTCCAAAGACATTCATAGTGTAAGACATTTGTGGAAAAAATTATACATAACAATCCGGCCATTTTTAGCTGACCTATTGACCAATGGAGCTACTGCTGGAGGTTCTCGAACCTTTGGATCACAGTGTATATTGCGAATGCCTTTCTTTCAAATATTGCGCAAGCTTTAAAAGTCGCTTGAGGGCAATTTTTGTTTCGGCGTCGGAATAAATCCCCTCGAAATATGGATAGAAAAGGCCGATGGGCATGCTATGTGAACTAAGTATCTCTTATCGCAGGGAAAGTGGGTGTGGGTGGGCTATCTTGGGAGGCGATGGAAAGATGGATCGTGATTGACGTACGTATAGCGGTCACGCGCGGATCCGGATATAGCGTTCTAACATCATCCCGAGAGCACGTGAACAGGCTATCGTATTTACCCGGGCGCGTGGTATGCGCTCATTGAACTGCGTGTTGCAACATTGTGGTCATTGCGTGCATCCCGTGCGACCGAACTCCACCACCAATTATTGATAATCGGTTGCGTTCAAACCGGGGAGAGAGGGAGGGGGAGGAAATAGGCGGGGTTAACTAGGGCCAAATAGAGCACCGAAAAATAAACCAAAACAATTGAAATGGGTACTCGTAGCAGCCCTGGTCTGGTATACAGTGGGGTTCAAATGAGCAGCATAATGTTAGTTTTGTAGATTTTATATTTGCAACCCCCCCCCAATCAGCTACGTAACCTGATAATTTTGCCTAGCCTAGGCTACTGACCAATTTTTGGATCTCAAATCAAGAAAACACATGTTATTGGTGGACAACTGTACTTCCACAGTTTTAATGAGCAGTAAAGGCGGTTTGAAATTTCATACTTAATCAGGAAGTCCAGTATTATCCATAGGGATTCCAGAAATAGGGAGTCCAAAGCTTAGGAGTGGATCCTGCAGCCTGACTATCTATACCAACTGCTATTCTCCTTCCCTTCCCTTCCCTGCCCCTCACATATATCCTTAGAAACACGAGGGTGCAGTAATCCTGTAGTGATTAGCACTACGATGATTTAAAAAAATAAATAAATGAAATAATCTATTACCTTAAATAATCTTTTACCCGACAGTTTCCTGAATAGACAGATTGAACCACCAATTCTCAGCCCCACAAGAATATAACAACGAACAATTTCCGCCTATTCATTTTGTACAAGCTGTATTGTGCAGCCACATACAGTCTCCACTAACTCAATCGAAAGCGTGTTCCACCACCACACCCGACAGCAATTAGCTATGTAAACAAACGCTGGCTAATTTAAACATTTTTACAACAAAATGGCGCTCAACAGCTCTAACTTCGTCACGTCTGCGCTCTAACGCCTTTCCCCTACGCCTTTCCCCTTCACCTTTCCCATCATCCTCTACCCTTCCCCCTCCCTCCCTCCCTCCCTCGTCCTAGTGCCCACCTAGTATAGACAATGATCCGAGCAGGGTGGTGGTTTAAATTGTGATTGCGTGGTATTTGTGCGTGGACCCGATGGTCTGTGCTCACCGTTAAGCGCTGTTAGCATGAGAACTGGGACAATGTTTAGGTATTCAGCGGATCAGTAAAGCCATCGAGCTTGGCCTAGCGTAACATGGAACAAAACTGGGTTTGTTAGTCACGCGAATAAGGTTTCATAAATATATATATTTTTTTTAAATCACCGTAATGCCTAGTGCACTACAGGATTATTGCACCCTAATGTCTCTATTTAGATATGTGAGGGGTAGGGAAGAGAAGGGATGGGGAATGGCAGCTGGAATAGCCAGACTGCAGGATCCACCCTTAAACTCTGGACTCCCTAATGGAAGCTCAGGGGTGACGCCAGTACCCCAGGCTAACGAATAAAC
>JAUJYS010000491.1:0-22879 GCA_033995665.1 Melogona broelemanni
TGTTCCACTGCCGAAACACTCTTGGGAAATAGGAATGTTTGTAGGGGTCAAACTTACATAGTGGCACATTCACCATTATTATTATCATATTATTATCATTATTATTATCATTATTATTATTCACCATTATTATTTATTTGGCGCCTTACGATAAAAATTCGCCATGTTTTCTACAAAGAGAATATTCCTTGAGAAGCAGTTTCTGAGCCATTCATATCTCTAGCGGTGATCGATCAATGTTTGCTCGCGCCCCGGTTCCAATCCGGGTTGGATTATCGCGTGCGAACGGACAAATATCGCGCGTGGGCGTGACGCTGTCTACTCGTGCGGGGCTTCGCACAGCTGATGCGGTACGGAACGCAGAATTTAATCGAGTTGAAAGCTGGTTGGATGACGCCGACAATGCAGCTGGGGAATTGAATAGGCGGATAATTAGCCACACGGTATTAAGCAAAAAAATTACGAAATAAATCAGGTTTCATATTTTAGTTCATTTAACTTCATTAATAATCTCGTTTGCCTGCTTATATATTTTTTAAAAAATTAAACAGATTTTTAAAAAATATTATTATTTTTTTTAATCAGACTAAATTATATTGGAGTTCCCAACGTTGAATTTTGGTCAAACCCACATATATGTGATTTTTGTTTCTACGCCAAACACAAATTGTATTTTCCAATGTGCACTAAAACTTGCAGCATCATTGCGGCTCTGCGTTTCATTTGGGGCTACCGGTAATACTTACTGCATTGGCCTGCTGTGTCAGAAAATACGTCTCGCTGTCACATTTTTGAAGGCCGAGATATACGATTTACGGCGTCGTACATTTCAAACGCCTGACCATTCAAAACTGGCTACGGACATTGTAGCTAAATATTGCATAGTCCGACGCGACCACCTCTCTTTAGAATGAAACTGGAAAGCTCTTTCACAGACCAATGGACGCGATTTAAGCTACGATCAAAGATGAAAAGTCATGTCCAATTGAGTCACTAAAGTACTAATTCATAGGAGTGGCGTGACATATGTTCTTACCGTATTTTCAGACATTCTATCTCACCCTGAAGAACAAAGTGGCGTATGAATTTATTGGCGGATAAATGCTGCCCCCGTAAATAGGCAATCACTACATACAATGCAATGCAGGAAAGCCGTCGCATTGGGAGCCAGCAAAGTAAATTAGCAAACACACCGATTTCGGGGGCAGCAGTGAAAATGGCTTACAAATTCCGAAAATCGCGCGAATTTCAGAAAATGTATTTGTATCGTTTTGTTTGAAAGTGCGGTCGCGATGCATGAAACGGACCTACACAGGTTCGAAATGAAAACCTCATACTGTAATTCGACTGAATTGATTCTTTGGTGTTGTAGATAATTAACATGTCCACGTTTTTTTCAAACCATGAAATTTGATGGTGCAATATTATCACAACGCCCACAAATTTCCCAAGTCTAGTGCGCGAACAATATTTTGGAAAATACGGTATATTAGGAAATCCCCGAAACAAGATGAAGTTGTCTAGTGCACCAGGGCGAGGGAAGTCAAAATTATATCAACAATAAAAATTGTGCAGTCATGCCCATGAATGACGTACGAGTACTGATGTGCATTAGCTTCTGTTATAGAACCACTTTTTAAAAAAAATGAAATGACAAAGGGGGAAAAATTAACCAAGTGTTTACTTTCGATAAGGGTTTAAATGTCTTTCCCCGGAATTGCAGCTTTGCTCTCTCTGACCAGCTCCACCTATACCGCAAAGCATCCCCACGTCGCCTCTTCCTCAGAATAAACTTACTGTGAAGCGAAAGCATTCAGTCAAACTGAGAATTTCGTAATACGCGTCAAAATCCATTGTTTGCCACAAGAAATTGATGCGTGCCTTTACGTTTGCCGCGCTAGGTTTTCTCCTCATTTACGGCATAACTTTCCTCATTGTATCACTGCTTGCACAACAAAACAAAGCCTGATGATTTGCACTCTGTATAGTTACTATAGAGGCACGTAGTCAGTCATGTGAAGTATTTTTTTCTATTTGAGATGAGTTTGGATGGTATATGGGTGATTACCTCATTTTCGAACAGATGATCCGTCAATTACATTCTTATGTCTCTGGCATATCAGATGTACACTACGCCACATTGTACCGTTAAATAATTACATTTAGAAGTGACTGGTTAATCACTTGAAAACTAATAGCATATTTTTTTTAATCACTGTAGTGCTATTCACTACAGGATTACTACCCTTAATAAAAGGGAAGGGGAATGGCAGCTGGTATAGACAGGCTGCCGGGGATCCACCCTTAAGCTCTGGAATCCCTAAAGGAAGTTCAGGGGTGACGCCAGTACCCCATGATCGTCGAATAAACGAGAGCCTGTGCCGGGAATCGAACCCGAGATCGTCCACTTAGTAGGATGTTGCAATACCCACTGAGCCATCGGTACGTACTACATAAAACACTTTTAAATATTGTATTCAAAAGTGTATGAGGCACTAATTAATTTGAGGTGGATAAATTATTACCCAAAACCTCACCACACTTTCATATTCTCTTCCATGTACATTGCATAAACGGACCGGATATAAAAAAATGGCAGAAATGCATGCTTGCGCAAGGTGGGGCTATCCCACGACATCGACATTGCGTTGACAGATTTGTCATACCTTGAACTGTACGGAAAATGTCAATAACGGTACGACGCTAAAGAGTGATTTGTTTTAGCACGTAGGTGCCGAAACGCCACTCGAAACTTAGTTCTTCCATCCCACATGAAGTACTTCTGTATTTAGCTACTTACTAGCATACACATGCTCGAGCGTACGGTTCTATAAATTGTGTCATTGAAACACTTTTGTCACGCCACTAGGAAACTTAATATTGACAAGGAAGATGGCGGAAAAACTCGAAAGGAGACTTTAAAATTGGATGGTCTCAGGATAATGCAGCTTATAACCAGTTACGCTCGGTTATACAATTTTTTTTATTTTGAATTTACCTTTACTCGTTTCCAAACAATTATTAGTTTTATTAAAATTATAATAAGCAATGATTAGAATCAAAACTTAACGATAAAAATGCAAGTGTTCTGAGTAAAGCATAGTCAACAAAGAACAACATAATATCTTACATTTAAGTCGAAGTATAATTTCTAAATTTAATATCTAATATCTAAATCTAATAATCTAAATCTAATAATATCTAAGTATAAATTCTATATAAATATAATATTTTTGTTATTTAATTTATATGATGTTTTACTTTTCTTTCATATGAAATCAAATCCTCAGTATTTTGTGCTACCCACTATTTTTCTATTTTAAAGGTTAATTTTCGCTTCCAGGGGAAAAAACACTACTAGATCGACAACATATGTTAAGTTAAAAGCAAAATACAGTTCATCGCCATTTTCATGTTTTCACATGTCATGATTTGCCGCGTTACAAAATATTATGTCGTCGTGATGCATACCTCCCCCCCCACACACACACACACACATCGTCGCTAATTTATTCGACAGCATGAGTACCGTAATCCCAAACAACGAAGAGAAACAATTCTTGCTCGTCATCACCACCGCCAACAAATTGGGCACGCTTTCCTAGACGGAAGTGAAGACGGCGGCCGAAAGTCTCCGAGAAATTATTTCCTCACGAGAAACAGTCGGCTGCCCCTCCTCCCCTCACCAAAAACAAAAAAAGGCGGCAGATGCATTAAGACACCCGGCCGCAGAGAATATTGTATGAACAGCACCGCAGGCCGCCATAAAGGTATGGCTGTGCCCGGTATCGGCCGTCGCCCTCTGACTGTTCAGGTAGCCTAGTAACCTTCATTGGCGAAAGCATGGTGGGGGGACGGATAGGCCAAAAACGAGTGCGAAGGAAGAAGAAACTACTGGTATATACGGACGCAAAAAGGAGGGCAGTAGGCCAACGTGGCATTCACTCCGCTAATTTGTTGTTGGCTGGAGGGGGGGGACGACGCATTATCTGGTGCGAAACTGAAACTCATCCAACGAAAACGAAAAATTCGTTTCACCACTTGATTTTATTTTTCTTTGGGGACGGTGTGCGAGCTTTGTGTGTCGCGGCTGACGCTGTCGTTATAGCTCAAAGTTACAGGTTTTGATTTTCGTTTCCTGCTAAAACCCATGATTTCCAATATTTACTTTCAACTTCTTTGCTTATTAATTATCCAGTTTTTTTTCCCCGGAAATTATTACTTTTGTTTTCTCAATATTAGTGTGTTATTTTATGATAATTTACGCGCACTTATTTCGTAGACCCCCATAATCTATTTTTTAATAGTCAAAGCACAATAAAATTAAAATAGATCATTTCGACATTTATTTCCCTTTGCCTTCATTTTGTCTAATTTTTGAGGCTTTTCAATTATCAAAATTTAATTTTTTTATTGTACCGGTAACAAAATCTATTACAGAATAAACATCGAAAATTTACACCCAGCGTTTATTTAGTTAGCCAATTTATATTCATGCCCCTTTTATTTCATACACTAGCTCTTTCTTCGTAAGGTGCTTGTGAACATCTTTAGTTGAAAGCGAATAAATAATATGTGATCAGCAAAAGTAGGGATATTTCATACTTACACTTATTTTTCAAAAATAAAAATAAATTATTATAATTATTTTTAAAAAAATAAAATTATGTATGATTTTTATTTTTTAATAATAATATTTTATATATTATTTATTTTAATTATATAATTTTAAATTTTCAAAATAGCGAATGTCACTAGAAATGGCTAGGAATACCACGACTTGGCAGCACAACCGAAACGAACCAAAATGGCGTCGGCTAGCGTGCACATTGTTTTAGCGGGGGATGTTCTCGAAGAATTATCGAGTTTAGAAGAAGATGTTACGGTTATCTTGGGTCCCGGGCTTCGCCGAGAATCGAATAAAGTAGTGGCCACCCGGTGTGGCGTTCTCAGATCGAAGGAAAACAACACTTACTGGATCGACAACCACCAGAAACGGGTAAGCCTACTTTCACGCATGTTGCCGGTGGTGGCTATGTCTATACAAGTTGAACGTCAGCGCCCGCGAAATACGATTATGGTATTGGCCTACCCCTCAAATCGTTGCTGACACGGCTTGTTTCCGAATGATAGTCTTATGTAAATATAGCCCCGTGTTATTTACTTTCTCGAGGTCCTTAGACCTTACAGAAAACACATAAGAACTTGTACTATCTCTGTCCCTCCCCTCCTTTTTATTAAACCCCACCAGCAGGCTTGCCGTAACTGGGAAGCCTGCCCTAATCATCCCCCTCATAATTAACCTTCTCCTGTACCTTCCATATTACAAGCAATACATAACACACCAATTATAAGCAAATCGCCAGAATGCTCTGAGCGGCGATCACATTAATCTAAAATCTAATCAATGCATAGGACTGTCGCCAGGGATTTTACCGTAGGGGCACATTGCCTGACGGCTGGCAAGCGTTGTGAAAGCTTACTGTTTCCCATTAGGCTGCTGCTTGAGGCGCATTCATTTATGAGCCGATGATGATTTCAACACATTAATTAGGCAATAAATTGACGCATGTGTATCTTTAGTGGGCCCTAGGCATACAATTAGGTAATTGAAAGCTTGGGGCATATTCACAAATGTTTGTTTCTACAGTTACGCAATACAGCAGTAAAAGGAATTGCATTGAACTTTACGCAATAAAGCAACAACATATTTAATAAGCTTAGGCATACAATGTGCGAATTATAAACAGTCTACTAACAAACCTTAAAATTTCACTTACATTTTTCTCTAATTTGAGTATATCCACGCCAACCGCGACGCCGTTGTTGACATTGTTGGCGTTATTTGTCAGATGCGTCATCGTATCCACTCGGTTATTCTGTTTGCGAACAAAACAATTTCGAAACTGCATAAATATTTGAAATAGTATAGTCCTCTGCTACCTGCGCCATACACGGGTATGCCTTTTGGTTTCAGAGCGACAATAGGCTACGGCTCACGACCAAAATGTCTCACTTAAGCTATTCATTTCTCAGTGGTTTATTAAACGTAACTCAACTGAAAGCGTAGGTTTGTGAAACCTGGAGAAAATCAGTGTTATTTTCACGTAACAGTGATTTTCATTTTCGAAATCCAGATCCTTCAGATTTCACTATACTTTACTGTAATTTGACATAATGTAACGGGAAATAAATGCAACGGGAAAATAATGTAACAAGAAATAAATGCAACCTACTAGTTACTGTACTAAATTTTGTCTTAAATGACGGTTTGGGAATCTGCTTTTTTCTTAAACCCGGGTTGCTTTGCGAAGGAGCCAGGCCCGATACCAACACAATTGTCGTTTCCAAGTCTCAACATTCGTGAATTTTTTTTTTTTTTTTTTTTGTTTGGTTGTACTTTCACAAAATCTGCTCAGCACTTGCCGTTATTGTGATGTTGATGTTATGGTGTGATGCTAAAATGGAAAGCTATTTATAAATTTAATGGATTGCACACTTCGAAAATGAAAACCTATTTAAAAATTCAATTTATTATTTAGTACGAGATCACACCATTAAGTTGCACCACCTTTGAAATGTTTGACTCAAAATTTAATTTCCTGGTTCTAAATAACAGTTTTGGATTTCATTTCGCACAGAATTAAACTAACCGAATAATCGTTCTTTGTTTCTTAATTTTGTTGATCATAGAAAAGTAGGTGTTAACTTAAAAATCGTAACTTACCAGTGGAGTTTTCATTTTGGTAGTCGTTTATTTCACTTCCCGTATCTCAGCCCGCATTCAGAGTATTCCAGACACAGCAGCCGCAAAACACTTAAAATCTGTCGTGCACAAAACACCACATAGGCGATCCCCAAGTCACAAAAATTGCAATCACTCGAATTCGTCACTGAACGTTCCGAAACCAGAACTACCGCAGCACAAGACAAAACTTAAAAAATTATTTCTTTTCTCTTAACAGTACATCCCGGTCCGGGGCGAATGCGTCCTGGGTGTCGTGACGGCCAAGGCTGGCGATTTCTTCAAGGTGGACATTGGCAGTAGCGAGCAGGCCACCCTCTCCTATCTCGCCTTCGAGGGAGCCACCAAGCGGAACCGTCCCCGTGTCCAGGTACGGTATCAAGGGGAATCCGCACACGATCTATATATTTCGCCCGGCGGTATGTGTGGAGGCGAGAGAAGCACGGTTGAGGTACGCGCGTGTTTGGCCGCAACGGATGGCGCTGCGAAAATGGAGAAACGGGGACTGGCGGAGAACGGTGAAGATGCCGCGCGGAAATTGGGTGCGAGATGCAACTGTTGTACAGCGGTGTGTGTAGAGAGAGAGAGAGAGAGATTTCCACACCGCACCTCGCGTTTCTCCGGTGGATGTCGCTGCTTGAACGGGAAAAGAGGCGGGGACTTTTTTGATTTTTTTTACAACTTTTTTTTTCGATGTTAAAGACCTTTAAATTTGTTTTAGTGGAATGTGTATGTGTGTGTGCTTCACTAGTTGCACCTGTGATCCGTATATCAGGTATTCGAGCTTATCGATTGATAGTCGTCTATAGCTATTGCGATTTTGAGTGAAAAAATTGTTTCTAGAAGTCGCCATTTAATCAACAACAAAAAAAAAGTAATTAAAAATTTGTTTCTATCATTTTTTTTTTTTTACAATTTAGCGAGGCAAGTGAGCAAGTAGAAGAAGTTTAAATAGATACTTTTAATCTCACTGATTTCATAACGAAATCTGCATTGATAATGACAGGTGGACTTCCACGAGTGCAATTTGTATTTTCTGAAATATCTTATTTTTTTAATTCTGCGAGGAGTTTTTCTGTTGTTGTTGATAAGTTGGTGTTCACATGTCGCGTTGCCAGAAATCAGGTGTTTGAATTACAGCAACATTTTTTTTATAATTGTGGATCTGGCTTAGTTTGTTGCTCAAGCTGTTTCGCCTAATTTGTCTATCTATCGTCTAGCTGAACAAAATATCCTACCGATCAATTCAATCAGTGAACAACATAAGCTCCCATCAATATTTCCTGTATAGCGAATTTCCCCCCTAGCTATCTGGCAGCACCGATATGGTGGTCGCGTAGCGTGCGGACTGATCTTTCAGGTTGAACGCACTGTCCAGCCACGGAAACTATGCGAGCTTCTCTCCTCCCCCCTCTCCCTCTTCCTTGCCACCTGTGTGCACCGGCGTTATTCGGTTTCTTTTTCGGGGCGGTGCTTTCCCCCCCCCCCCCCTGAGTCTTAGCGGCGGTGGCATCGATATCAGGTGAGGCGGGAAATCGGTATTGGCCGGTCTACTGGATTTTGGTGTGTTCGAGGTATACCGTTCCGCGTCTGGGCGTGGATGTTTATGGGTGTCCGGTTTTGGTGGCAAGAATTGTGTCCATCCGTTTGGCGCGGACATTCCATGTTTTTTTTTCCTGTTATACAGTCCAGGATATTCGGTGTACATTCCTCCTTAATGATTCGAGCCGGCGCACCTCAAATTTCCCTGGCAAGCAAACTCTTTTGAGTTGTGACGAATCGGTGTCTATTTTTCTTTATTTTTGAAAATGGTATTACCGGATTATTATTATTTTTTTTAAATTGCGGTCATTTGACAAAACGTTAACATTGAAAGCAATACAGTTGACTGGGAAATGGGAAGCTATTTCTTTCCGTATCCTAATTGGTTCTGGATAGGTGTTTAGATGAGTTTTGAATCTGAATTTCGCTGGATAAATAGCTATGAATTAAGCCATCTTCCTATTTTTTTTTTTTTAATTGATCAAAGTGTTTGTTTACATTCCATTGGGGTTTTATCGCTACAACAACCACGCCACAGTATTTGGAGCAATGGTCATCGTATATTATGAATATAGCTATTTTTTGTATTTTCTGCCTTCCCCTGGCATGGTTTATATATCGGTATTTTGTTTTTTCAAGTACGGCGACGACGTACAAAAATAAATCTGGCAGCATTGCCCAGGTGTGTCTGTCGTCGTCATAGTCAGCACAGGTAGACGCTCGTCACGCTTCCAGTAGTGTAACACCTTGACCAGTTTCTTTGCGCATCGGGAACTAGTGTGTCTCTCTCCCTATCCTCTTTCACCACCCCTCTATGTCTTACCCCACCCACCCTTCGTGCGACTAACGGTGTTTGGTGTGGCCTACTAAAAAAAAAATATGCTCATCTTTAGTCGAGCGGGTAGCTCGTTGTTCTAAAGTAGGTTCATTCACTGGCACTATTAGAGCGGCATTGTTGCCTGCCTTACAATGCTGTGATGATGATGATGATTTAGCTGCGGCAACAATAGTTTCGTTTTTACCTTCCGTGTGTACCGGGGCTCGCAGATTTCGACGGTGCCAGCATCACGTGTTTATTTTTGGCATTGCCGCTACCAAACAATGATGTTTGCTCGTGCTAATGCAAAAAAAGAGATACTTTCGGAGATCAAAGCTTGTACACAAACGGCAAATTTCGTTATTCTTGGTTGAAACGAAATAACAGTAGCTTGTGCTCGATTAATTCGCACCCGAGTCAGATTTTGCATCTAAACAGTTTTAGAACGGATTTGTCCCTTATTAAATAAAGTCTTGTATAAAACAATATCCCTAATTCGGGTAATCGGCTCCCTATCCGGTTAAACGATTAATTGAAGAAAATTAGAAATGAAGCTTTTAATTAAAAAGTTTGTTTAAACATAGCTCAGCATCGAAATTAAGCAATGATTTAGCAATTATGTTAGGCAGTCAGTTAGTTGTGTCTAGATGATTGGGCAAATATATTTTGTTATTTTCGATTGTTGAGGGCCCTGCAATCGTTTATGGCTTCATATATATTTTTTTAGTTTATTGAAATTAAATATTAATTTAATTTTGGATTATTTCTATTAAAGGTAGAATGAGTTGTAGACATGGCATAGCGAATCACTGTTTGGAAATCGCCATCGAAACTTATTCGGACCCCTTTTCTAGTTGTTGGCTAAGGCGCACGCAATATTTACAAAACTTTTCCTGGCTAGTAGCCGTTGGCCAGAGATTAAACATTGTTGTCGAGTGGTTAAATGTATTTTTTTACCGTTGTTCGCTTCTACTGCGTGGCAATTTTCTTTTGGAAACTGGGTGTCCACTGTCGTCATTTTGTTTGTTCAGACACAATTAGATTTCACAACAATAATGATGGGGCCGGCTTGACAGTTTTTCCCCCATTACGTCGCCTACAGCAAGAAATTAGCAATGAAAATTGGTGTCATCTCTGACGACCAAGTTTTCGCTCGCGAATTGTTTATTTCGGCCATGAACAATTAGCGACGCCTTTTCCTTCAAATCTGCGAGGCACTGCACTGCGTACGAGGAATTTTTCTCCGCATTTTTGTTTTAGCATGAGTTCTACAGGTTCAGGGTGGAGTGAAATAATGCATGTCGGCTAACTGTTACGAGTGTAATTGCGTGATAATTACGCCATAGATGTGGTATTAACCTATCAGTGACTTTCAGCCGATTAATTACAGGATTGTTTATTTGCAAATTAAATCTTTCATTTTGAAGGTTTTTTTTTTCCTGAAAGCTGACAATGGTTAAAATTAGTCACTTTGCTGATCTTCTTACAGGCGGCGCTGGATTTAAATTATTTCGGCTGTATTTCTCATTCTATTCAATGTACCCGCGAGCAGCCCCGGGTGGGGGGCCTATGGCGGGGGAATTCAATAAGTATCTGCATTTTTTATGCCATATAATTGAATTTACCTTTAGATAGGTTCTCCAAATTATACTTCTAACAACACAAAGTTGTCTATATTCGAACGACTTTTCCTGAAATGGTCTAGCTTTTTTTTTAAAGTCCATCTGTGAAAAATGTGAGCAAAGTGCTAAACTGAGAAATATTATAGGACTACGACCGCAAGAAAAACGAGCATGCTGCGTTATCATTTCGATTGCGGCTGCCACCCTGTTGTGAATTGGGCTGACCACTTGGCAAGCGAATCTATTGTGTGTTAAATTTGTAAGACGCACGCTCAGATCTCGATGAAAACAGGAGGCGTTTATTTGCATATAGGTTCCACCCTCTTGGTTGGATGCTCAACGGTACTTTTACAATTGAATCCGCAAACGGAAATGTTGGGGAACAAATATATGTATAAACAGAAAGTCATTGTAATCTTCGAATATGTAGAAAATATATTTGAAGAAAAAAAATTATAATGACCGGAAAATTATGGTATGGTTTACATTCCAATGAAATTTGATGCTTATTTATAAAATTATTCAATAAAAACACTCAGTTGTTTTTCCTTAATAATTTTTAACTTTCCTTTGTGAAGATGGGGAAAGAATTGTCTTTAGAGCCATACAATTTCATTGTGTTCGTACGCCGAATTCAATTACAGAACTATCGAGGTCATGGCCTTGTTAGTCCTTGTTAAGAATTGTGACTGCTCAAGCAGCAGCCCGGCTTGTTTAATTGCTGTCAGAGCCTCCAAGAATTGATTAGCATTTCTGGAGACATTACGCACTATTGAGTTGATCAGACGAACTAAATAAAATAATTTAACCGGACGAAAATAATTAACACATAACAGAAGGTGTGATCAGAATCCAAAATATTTTCTATTGAATTATTCAGTTGATTGCAAATAAATCGCCTATATCACGTGATACAATTGGTAAGGTAATGATCCTGTCTCTAGAAATAAAAAAATAGAACTGAAGGGAATTTCAAGTTTTGCTACTTCTTGAGAGGAATCTGTGTTTATTACGTCATGCGTTTGAAGCAATCAGGACGTATATACTACGAGTATAAAAAGTTCCAATTGCGTCGTTTATTTTCTACTGATCAAGCTAGTAGCTACTAGTGAGGCTGAAGACTTAATTTTGCAAAACGTTTTCCAATTAAGTGTTTATAGCGTCTGTCGGTTATTGGCACATTTGAGTTGTGCGCGGAGATGGTCTCTTCGCTCGATTGCACCGTGATCACCCGACGAAATCAAGCGTCAACGATTATCACTCATGTGCGTAGAATGGAAGAAAAAATAATACGTAGTCAGCGCTACTACAGGCTCTGTTTGGTATCGTTTTTTGTATTGTGTGCAAAAGGTATCCGCTTTAGCTACTGTTAGATTTTTGCAAGGCCAGATTTTTGGTTTTGAAGTTTCACCAAAGCTGGTTTGCAGGTGTTGAGACCACAGTTGGTTTGACAAAATATGAAAAGAATATTTATCTACATTTATTAGCTGCAATTTACGACATTTATTAACTTTAAAATAGCCGATTAAAAGCAATATAAAATGTGAACTATATTTTATTATCTTTCAACTATGGAGCAGTTAAAATAAAATTAAAACAGAATGTTCAAAGTTTAGATGACATGTTATCGTTTGATTTTTTTTTAAATGTTTTAAATTGTTAAAAGTTTGATTTCTTGGATGAGGTTAGTGTTTTAAGTCGAAACAATTTAACCTTCAAAATATTGCTTATTAAAAAAAAATTATATCAAACTGCTGTAAAGATACGGCTGTACCTGAAGAGTGTATATTGTTAGCTCATGCGCCTGTTAAACATTTGTTACATTCCACCTAGTTTCTTTGCAGAGGGCAAATGGGGTGGCGATTAATTTGTAATTGACCATTCATCACACTAGCGTTAGACAACTTAGCCAAACGTCGACTCTGGTGTTATTTTATTTCTGCCCAATTACGTGTACCCACTAACCTATAAACGCTCGATCGATTTGCGCGGAATTCGGTTGGTAAAATCTTGGAATTGAATTGAGATTCCTCCCTCAAAAATTAGTCTCAATTTTTTGTATTTTTTATCGCATTCCAGATTGGGGACGTCATTTACGCGAAATTGCTGATAGCCAGCAAGGACATGGAACCGGAGCTGGTGTGCGTGAACAGGCACGGCAAGAGTGGCGGATTCGGAGTCTTGGAAGACGGTGGCTTCATGTTCCAGACGTCACTCAATCTTGCCCGAAAGTAAGTCTGCCGATGTACACGGTTTCTGGTTCCTTGTACGTGTGTACAATATATTCTCGTGCAGGAGAAACTTTTTGATATGCACGTAGATTGCATTGAATCAGTACTGTTTCGTGTAGCCACTCTTATGAGCTAACCTGGCGCAAAACGTCGAATGAACTGTAGATGAAGGCATTTGACACTTTATGTGCTGCTGATTATTTTCCTTATAAATTACTTCACTGCACGACCTTGTGATTGGAATAAATATCACGCATTGTGAAAGTTAATTTATGACTGTGATATACCGAAAACGTTAATTAAATACGTTGCCACTCAATATTCGCCGGGAAGGAACGTACTTACATCTTGTAATTGAATGTCAACGTATTTAATTAAAGTTTTCGGTATACCGCAGTCATAAACGAATGTCCACAACGCGTGATATTGATTCCAATCACCAGGTCGTGCAGTGAAGTAAACATAACCAGCAGGAATAATAAGGAAAATAACCAGCAGCACAAAAGGTGTCAAAATGCCTTCATCTACAGTAGATTACACTGAAATCAAACAAGAGGTTTTATTAAAATTACTCCATAGACACGTATGCGTTTTGTAATTGCGTATGGGTTTATGTGATTTGTTTGAATGCCTAAATTACATTTAACACTTAATAAAAATTATGTCTTTAATCGCTTCATGTAATGCGCAAACGTTTAGAGGGGGTACATCATCTCATTTTGGGCTATTAGCTACTGTAATTAACAGTCACTGATAGTATAAAAAACAATAGATTAAATTCTTCGAATGGATACCGGATGCACTTAAAATTGACTCCTGTTTCGCTCATTATTCTAGGCTGACATTACACATTCCATTCGTATATCCTGATCGGTGTCCTTTTTTTCCTCCCGACTCCAGGATCCTGTCTCCGGCGTGCAGTCTGAGCAAGGCTTTCGGTCGACACTTTAAGCACGAGCTGGCTATCGGCATGAACGGTCGGATATGGGTAAGGGGTCACTCGGTGAAAGACACCATTGCCATTAGCAATGCCTATTGCCTAGCGGAGCATATGAGCAACGAGGAGATTAGCGTGATGTGTCAGAGGCTGGCCGACGGTTTGGCTGGCTTTTAAAATTGGTGTCCCCCACCCATGTAATTTTCCTAATAAATTTGTATATATTTCTTATTTTCTTTTTAAAGTATCCATTGGTTTACTCTTTAGACGTTAGATCAGGTTGAAGAGAAAGTTATCTCGCGGAAGGGTATTGTTTTTTTAAATACCGACGTTGAATTATTTAATATATGAGACGATCAAACTATGATCGTAGGTTCAATTCCCGACCGGGACTTTCGGAATTTTTCGAACAAGAGAAATTCGTGCACGCTCTTTTCTTCGGAATGGATGTAAAGTCTTGGGACCAGTGCCTGCCTGTACGATGCTGCCTGGATGATTCTTACCTAAGTCTGAATCCTAGGTGGGGATCTGGAGAATTAAATCTTAATTAAAATTTAAACATCACGCAATGTGTGTGGAAACTTCCAAAATTCCAAATGGTGATTGCTCGAACTGTTGGATATGGTTTTTGCTTCCATGCAGTATTTACTGTTTAACAATATTGAAAACCAAGACTGACTTTTCTGAAATCACAATTTTTATTAATACATTGTGTATAAGTGGTGTCTCAAAATACATGTTCAAGAAGGTCATTCGAGTACAACAGCAAAAAGCTCACCCCCACCTCAGATACACCTGGTCAAACACTGAACACAAATTAGACAAGAAACGCGATACGGAAAAGCGAGGTGGATGGCGGCAAACGTTTTGCCTAGTAATATTTAATATCCGGTTGTTATCGAACAATCCAGCTTATTTTTCGCTCAACAGTTCCGTCGAAAATTAAAAAGGGGGTAAATTGAGTAGTAAAATGGATATTCGCATGCAACACCTTCTATCACAGTCATTGATTTCCCTAACATTTTACAAGCAGATACACGTGATGATGTGAACAGTGTCTTTCTAATTTTGCACTGCTTGTATTCGGTGATGGTTACAGTTATCGTGGCTAGACTAGTGAAATTAATGAATAAATGCACGTGTCAACAACAAAAAAATCAAAATTGTGCCTCGCATGGCTGATCATTCAACTCTAAACAAAACTACTTAAACAAAACATTTAAAAATAAAAAAATAAATAATTGTATTTCGAATCACCTTTAAACACAAGGTGTCATACGGAGAGTTTTAACATGTACATGATTAAATTTAATGAAAAATAAATCTTTTTGAATTAATGGATGGAATGAATTCAGCGGAACACAAGACACAGTTTTGCGAAGATCATTGCTGGTAATATTTACCCATGATATTTGGTCGATTACCAGTTAGGTTTAAAAGCAACTTCTCACAAGGACGGTAACATATTTGGTTGTGGGCAGTTAGTACAATATTTCTCCAGCTCTCTGTCTATCAGCAAAGATAACCAATAACTGGAGTAGTTTACAAGAGACAAAATAGCTTCAGTTAAAATAATAATTCTCCTGAATATTATTTTGCTTGATCTTAAGCGAAAAAAACTTTTTTTTCGACTCAGTACTATATGTTAAATCTTTTTTTTGTATTACATATATACTTAGTAGCGATAACCACTGTTCGCTTGCACCACTGAAAAATTGTACTAACTGCCCAAACGCTTGGCCGGAGTTCACAAATTACAAATTCAGTTATGGCATTTTTGGTGGATCACCCGTTAACTTATATATGTTGGTAATTTGGACTTTTTTGTTTATCTTAACCTTATCGTCCAGCGATGAGCCTCTCAGTGCAGTTTTAATTTCACTGCACTTTTATCTTCGCTGGTGGAGCGCTGGTATTAATTGAATGCATCCACACTGCCTAAAATTAGAGAACAAATTTGTGGCGCTGTTACAGCAGATATTCAAATTAATTTTCAATTCAGCCGGCTGAACCATTCTGAACGCAGCCATGCTGAACATGGCCTTCGGAGATTTAATTATCATAAACATTTGGCCAACGGGTGTTCCACCGCCGCCACACAGAGACAATTCTGGGGGAGCCTCAGAAAGACAATTGGGTGATGCAGCCTATGGATGTGTCGTGCAACTACGACCCTAGCGTAACTTGGTGAAACTATGTGTGCTAGGTTTTTTTTTTTAAAGATACACGTTTAATAACTCTCCCATTGGGACAGCTCACATAGTTTTGATGGTTGCCGCTAGGGTCGCGATTGCGCCAACCACTTTTACAGGCTGGCCGCCACTCAGCTACTTCGCCGATAGCACGACTCTTGGATGATTTGATGTTGAATGAGGTTGAGTTTGTACCCGTCGGGTAGAGGGTTGTCCACCTTACTTTGGAATCCGCACAGATTCACGATACGGCGACCGTCATGCAGTCCGTTGAGGATCTCCATATCCGCGTCGCTCAGTTCGAAATCGAAAACCTGTATAGAAAAATAATTGGTACGAATTGTTAATATACCGACCGATACTAAAATGAACCTAAGAATACTTTTAAGAAGAACTGCTTATGAAATACTAAGCAAATATCCATGCGTGATGACATTGTGTTTTGTTGTTCGTCGTAACCCAGTCGGTATTTCCGACTAACTGCGATGCCGGGTTCGATTCCCGGGGTGGGCTCTAGTTTTGTATCCCTGGGTACTGGTGAAGATGTTCCACTCAATCATTGCCAAAGCAACCCGAGTGATACAGAATTTTCAATCCAATTTATTGCCGTGATTGTCAAAAAATAAACATGTCTACTTACTTGACAATTCTCCATCAGTCTGGGTAGCCGTGTGGACATGGGAATAGTTACCACATTTTTCTATAAAAAAAATAACGAAAAACTCGCTTGTAAGATCATGTCAGTGTTTTTGAACGAACTTTATCGCTTTCAATTTGTTTTATGAAATATCAAAACAGAAACGTACCTGTACTGACCATCTGATCAGAACTTGAGCAGCAGTTTTTCCGACCCGCGAAGCAATTTGCGTGATGGGTTCATCGTTCAGAATTTGACCCTTCGCCAACGGGCAATATCCCTGTGGAAAAAAGATTATAACTTTGTAACACGAAAACATTTGTGCTGGGCACCCAAAATGCATGAGTCACTTTCAGTTAGTCCTCTGCATCAGGGTCAATAAAATATTTGTTTGGAATAGCAAATGGGACAAATTCAGCTAAGATTAGCAAATATGTGTTATTTATTTATTTTGCTTCGTTACCTCTATTTGTATTCCATTCTGTATACAAAATTGTTGCAGCTGGCTCGGATTTTGATACGGGTGAAATTCGACTTGATTGACGTGTGGTTTCACTCCGCAGTGGTCCAGTATCTCCTCTAAATTTTCGATGGAAAAATTGCTAACCCCGATGGCACGAACGAGACCTAAATATAAAAGACGTCATTTTATTTTTTCGTTTACATATGCTGATAACAAAGTCACAGAAAAAAAGAACAACTGTTCTTTAAAAGCTGATCTTTAGACTTAAAAAATAGTTCACTGATAAAAGTTCAATAATATTTTGGAAGAATTGTTTTTCTCATTCTATTCATGCGGTCGACAGTTACAAATGATTATTAATGATTATTTATTAAAGACAATAATATTTGTCAAGCTAAGTTTCTTTTTACTAATTTATTTAGTCCAACTTTTTTAAAGCTTAATCTCGTATGTGAAATAAAAATAAACGTATTCGTACAATTATGATTGGAATAGTTAGCCAGGATAAATTGCCAAAAACCTAATTTTTAGGATTGACTTTTGTTCGTGTATATTGCATTTAATTGCGCATTTTCGTTTGCAGATGAGAATTAATTGGCTGCCAGAACATATGGATAATTTCGTCTTTTGAAAATATGTTAAGTGACTCCGCATCGGCTGATTCGAATGACTGACAGTTTCAGAAGTACGGGTGAGTCAATGGCACTTTTTAAAATATTTTTAAACTTTTTTTTGTATGAAAACGTATTTATTTTCGACATCGCCCAAGAAGGTGTATTAACAAACAAATGTTATGAATTGAGAGGCTCAATGAATTTGTTATCATACAAGGAACCATGTTTCAAATGCTGTCGGTTATGATCAAGTTCCGTGTCTCGTCTTGACACGTGCAGAGGTTTGATGAAACTCAGCTGCTGTTACAATTACATAACTTGGTCGTCCACAGCAAGGTTATTCGCGCCGATTTTTAGAACTTGTAGAATTACTGAAGAGCCAGTCTTGTTGCTGGTCCAATATTTACAATTGAAAAGTTATTTTTAATTATCGTTCAGCTCGGTTTGTTACTTGTCCATTATTTGTTTGGACTTTTCTATGATGGGACGGTGATGTGTTTAACCAAGTCTCAAATATTTTTTCTTGACCGGATTATGGTATGTACGAGCGTGCTTTGATCCAAGTATTGATATTTTAGTTCAACTTAGTGTTTAGTTCAAGGAAGTGTTACATTTTAGCGGGGAATAATTTGATAAAATAAACTGTTATGATTTGATACGTCATATGAACTAATTTATCAAAATGGACTGCGCTTCCAATATTTTGCATTTGAGTTAAGATTGATTTATGGCAATTTCTTGTCTTTCTTTAAATTACACATGGGTATATTCTGATGAAGCATATGATTGGCGTTTAAATACATGGTTTCTGTTCTGTTAATCAGATATTCTACTTAAAATTTTCGAGTACGTTCCTAATGTTTTTTAAAACGAAACGCTCAATGTTCATCAAATATACTGTACCTTCGTCGAGTAACATTTCCAGTTGTCGCCAGGTGTCTTCTCGCATTTGACGTTTGTCGGTACAGCTGGACGGACAGAATGGGGCATGCATCATATATAAATCTGCAACGACAAAAAAATTGAATATGCAGTAAATCTGACATGGCTAACTCCATTGGCGAAGCATTTTTATTTTTTTACAAAAGAACAGTCACTTGGAAATATTTTTTTATATACCTATATAATCTACGTCCAGTTTATTTTTGGAACTAAGGAAGGCCGGTCTCGGTTTTTCTGTGCCGTAATCGGAAGGCCACAGCTTGGTGGTTAGAAATACTTCTTCCCTCGGAATGCCACTCTCCTGTTTAAAAAAAAAAGACATTTCCGAAAAGATTAGAATTTTCAAGCGAGAACTTGCATTCAATTTGTCCACTAGTAAAATGTTAGCGTGTCGAAACCACGTTTTAAATGGCCTTAGACTGGATTGTTAAATTTACTTTCAAAAGACAGACACGTTAAATGATTAGATATTAATGTCTAAAACATTAATTTTCTAAACGAAAGTCTGTGCTCGTAGGCAACTTGTGGATTGCACATTTTGGTTATGACCTTGTGAATCTGATGACTGGTTTGATTCGCTCAGTACATGTATGCAATTTGTGGGATGGTGTCAGTGGGAAGGGTAGGGAGATACGTGTATCTGTTACCCTATCGTTATTGCGTTCACCTTTCGTTGATGTGTGACATGTGTAGCAAGCCAATGGGGAACTATTAGAGTCACGAGGGAAATTCACGAAACGGGATGCTTTATATCAGGTAATCGATCGGTTACGCATTACGTTGATTACCAAATGCGCGTTTGAAGCATGGAATATACGGAGTTATTGGTAGTGCTTTTGGGCGCCGCCGGCCCAGCCAGACTTATTTTTTATTCCGGATCACTGTAGTGAATAACACCACAGGAGGTTATTGTACCCCTCGCGTCGCTGCGGCGATATATGAGGGGCACATTCCAGTACCACAGAATCGAATAAACGAAAGCCTGCGCCGGGAATCGAACCCGGGACCACCCGCTTAGTAGTCTATGGCCATAGCCACTGAACCACGGAGGCCGCACAATGAGGTTATTATGTGGGGGTTGGTGTTATTTATGTCCAATATTGATTCTTGAATATGATAAATACATGTTCTTGAATGAGACTAATGTCGACTCGGGAACAAAATTTATTTTCGGTAAAAATTGCTCTTGGTAAAAGTCCAGTTGCGTTTGGCTTTTTAATATCGTTTCACATGCCAAGAATGCAACTGTGATCTGGAAAGGAAAATTCAAAGCACGTTGGAATGCGAATGGCCTTAAATCACATTGGCATGTATGCAAATATGCTTCAAAGAAATAAAATCCAGGAAATGGCCACATGAGGTTTGTCCAAAGTTGCTAAACGTTACTAGAACAAGCTTAAAATATTTTAACTTTTTTACTGATCAGTAAATTGTTTTCTTGTCGACAAAAATGAACATTTCTTCAAATTTCGTGAAATGTTTCTTCGTTCTTTTTTTATGATTTGCCGCGCGTGGCCCACACTATTTTGTCCTTGGTCCGTGGTGATTCGATGTATGGGAATCCGAGCAGGTGCATTTCTTCTCATGGAGATCAAAAGATTATCGATTCTCCGCAACTGTCTCCTGACCCATTTATTTTTTCTAATGTTGTGACACGCCCCTTGGCTCGGGACCAGCAGTCACATGGTCCCTATCTCTTCTTTTAACCCGATTTAGGTGGTGGTTTTTTTATTGCGCAATTAAAATCATCGGTACTACATCTATACTACAGTACAGATTGATAAATTAATTGCGTTTTTCGGCATGTGCTGCGGTGACGGCTCGTGACCAATTATCGTCGAGGGGGCGCTCAACAATTTTGCAATGAAAATTGAGTCCCTCTCCTATTGATTCTAGTATAGATCGCCCAAAATATTATTTTTCTATGCACCTGCCCGTAAGGAAATCGGAATTTGGTACGGATGATTATTAATTTTCATTCTGTACAGGGTGTATTTTGTGGTTTGGGGTTCTAATCCCGGATATGGTGGCAATTAATTGTTATAATTAATTGCCGTTCGTCCCGGAGAAGGTACCGTAACCTATGCCCAATAAAGCAGAGCAGAAAAATAATTTGATTAAAAATAAATAAAAATAAATTTAAATGAAATGGGCAGAAAATTTATTTCGCTTTAATTATTTTACAGCAGAATAATAATCTTTGTTAGGCAATACTCGCAGAAATTCTGGATAAATTATCTGAGGACAGATGTCTTGTTTTTTCTGAGTAACCCTATATTAAGTGTTGAATGTATCGAAAGTATATTTACTTAAAATGAGTCACAATTTCTGCGCAGCGTTTTGAAGTTAATTTCGGACAACCTCTTCAGCTTCTTCCATCACTCTCGATTTCACCGGCTTGCGCAATGCCAGTACAGTTATTTAAGAGTACGATTTTAATAGCTCTTGTACAGGATATCTAGAAATGCTGTTTGCACGTGGTCTAAATTTGATCATGTGTCACCACCATCACTACTGACACATTGACACTTGACATACATTCGTCCGGCGCCTTATATTTCAATGGCGAGGTACACGTGGGAAAGTTTGACAATAATATTGCACGATCGGAAAGAGTGCAAAAAAAAAACTGCTTCAGTTTTCAGTTTCGGTCCGACAGTGGTTGCTGGCATGACCCATATTTTTATTTTCGATTTATTGATCGAAAGTGAACTATAACTGAGTCGTTGTGATTTTTTGGGGACAAAAGTCCAACGGAGAATATGCGTTTTAATTAATGAATATTTTTAATTATTGTGTAATCTAGACGAGGGGAATTTTTTTTATTAATTACGCGTCTACGCCGTGATCTATTTTTTGTTTTTGTCACGTAAGCTATTTGGAACTATTTCCGTTCGCCTTCTGTGGTGGAAATGGAATAGAAAACAATCGAGATTATATTTAGCAGACCACCGGGGAAAATGTCACATTTTTCCATTGCGTGGCAATTGCGGGAATGGTGGGCAATTACCCAGGGTGCATGTCCCAGGTGGGCGAAGAGGCATTTTTTTTACATATACATGCATATACGATATCAATTTAATTGATCAAAAATTTCAATTTATTTTTCGTACCAATCAAAATATCCAATTTTTCCAAAAGGTATTGACTATTAGACAGATGAACATTGAATTAATGTAGAGACTAGTACATCTGTATCTACTAATCGAGATTTGTAAACTCTATTATCTAAGGAAATAATAGGAGTCAGTTGGGAGGACCAGTAAATTGTGATGGATCACTCATTTTCTAATCGTACTAATTCAAGGGCATAGTGCCAATTAAAATAAATATTAATATACATTTTGCCGAGGATCTCTGAACTGGTGATGCTCGGTTACCACTATTTCATAGCTGGCCAAACCGGCTGAAGGTTACCGATCACATCGATTACTGCATGCACTCATCAATCCACCCGTTGAGAAATTATTAATTGCGACCTCCAACAAGTGCGCTCTCTGAAACGTCCTCTTCCCCCATTGACGTCAGCTGGCAGCCAGAGCGTAGTCGTGACGTCACCGACATAGGGATATGTCATAACTATTGGTTGGCCAATTGCGGAACGATACTAGGGCGTCACGAAAATCAATCAATAAGTAGCAATGTGCGTTCAACTGCGCTGAAAAGACAATTTGTGTCACGTGCTCTGTACACAATGTACATAATGGAAAGTCTTAATTGCCTCCACGAGCTCGTCATTGATGTTATAATTTCTTGCCAACTTGAGTATGGTGCCACGAAAATCAACTTAAGGTTTCTGGTATCTTGTGTGGTTAGGAATGAATGACCTAGAACCCAAAGTGCGAATTTCTTTGTATAATCTGTCAAACGTTTTACAAATCAATGTATAAAAAAAATGGAATGATAAACCATGTTATCCTGCGACTTTCATCACATTTCTAACTTTCGATATTTAACTCTTCGGTACGCGGCCCCCGTGGTACAGTGGCTATAATCATAGACTATTAAGCGGGTGGTCCCGGGTTCGATTTCGACGAGCTGCGGTACTGGTGTCACCCCAGAGCTTCCATTAGGGAGTCCAGAGCTCAGGGGTGGATCCTGCAGTCTGGCTATACCAGCTGCCAATCTCCTTCCCAG
>JAUJYS010000492.1:0-22876 GCA_033995665.1 Melogona broelemanni
ATTACCTATTGGAACCTTATTATTTCGTCGTTTTCTTAATATGCGCACATAATTTTCTTAATTTATTTACTAATAAAAAAAAACATCAACTTGTGTATTGGCCGCGTGGGCCCGTGCTTATCTGAATTCGTTGACAGATTTTGGTCTCGGGAGGGTATTGCTTTTGTGGCATGCGAGAGAATGCAACGTATTCGCTATATCCCCCAAAATCTTTCCATTGCAACACATGCGTGAAACTAAAGGCCATTGTAGACGATTTCGCCTGTAGTGAATGCTGCTGCTGCTTTTGGGGCTCCTCCTCTTCGTTTCGACAATGGGGAATTTGTTGGTAATATTCATATTTTGAAGCAGTTAAGATTCTTGTTCGATTGGCCGGCGGACGTACAGGACATACACGTGCGTGTGGTGGCTTGCGTTGTCTCGCGATGATGTGAGCTGGGGCCGGCTTCAAGTATTGAGTTAGGGTGTTAAATTCAGGTTCAAATCTCCGTAGTTAAAAAATCAATTTCTTTCTCGACCAGAGAGATAATGGAAACGGCAACTTTTTGCGTATTTTTCGTTGTTTATTAATACGTAGAATTATTTAAACATTGTTTCAAAGATGGTATATTAAAACATACTGTTTTACGATTGGCCGGCGGACATACATGTTGTACGTATAATATTGTATGTATAAACATCGAAAAATACGCAAGAAGTTACCGTTTCCATTTTCTCACTGATCGAGAAAGAAATTTATTTTTAGCTATTGCAATCCAACGGCTCCTATGAACAATCTACTAAAATGATTCAAATCTCAGCTTGGGTATAGTAAAAATTATGTAATGTTAGGCCACGAATTTTTTATTTTTATTTATTTATGTCTGCTACATTTGAGTTATGCTTTCGAATTATTTTGTTGTTCATAGTTTAATAATAATTTAATTACTGATTTATCACACACATCTTTATCATAGACAAATATGTGTATATTATACATTTTAATCAGCACAGAGATTGTCTAAAAATTAAAATTAAATCGTTGAAAATTTGCTGTGCTGCTTCAATTATAAAATAGGTGAGATTTTTGCTGTTCTGTTTAATTGGAATTTGTATTAAATTGTTAAGTGTTTGTAGAGTTCTTTATATTATTTTTTTTAGATTACTTGGTAATTTTCATTGTAAGCACATTAATCCGATGTTGGCCGTAGTTTTATACTTCTTCAGTACTGCATTTCAAAAACCATTTCTCTCATGCAGTAAGATGCTACATCACGAATACCGAATCCGGCCCCGCCAGGCAGGTCACATGTCAGTATGTGTATAGACTGCAAGGTCTAAAAATAGCAAGGACGTTTGAGGGCAGCTATATGTGGATGTGAGTTTATAGATGTACATATATCGCAATTAGCGATGTACAATTGGGTCGTATTGCTGTCAAGTTATATTTGCACGTATTCGCGTTGAGGAATTATGTAAGAGCTCCGCTATCTTTTTTTGTCAGTTATCAGTTTTCCCCCTCCACGTCTCCCTTCACCATCTTGTACATATTTTTCCGATTTGTGGAGTTTTTTTCCGAAATTAACAGAAATTTTCGCGTGGTGCACAGGGTTTCGCAAATATTTGACTTTCTGCTGCGCTGTCAATACAGTTATTCGTTTTCAAAGATTATTTTTAGTGTGCCCTTTCCCCAAAGGATTTACAGTAGAATAAAACCGCACAAGTCATGGTTTGTTTGCCTGTCGCATATTTTAAATGGCATCACTTTTTTTTTTTCCAACGGAGACGCTTTATTTTTGAAATGTTATGTTTTTTCGTGCAATTGTTTTTTAATTTGGTCTAACGTTCGAAAGAAAATATTGAGTAAAGCTTACTTCCCTTTGAAGGGGACATTTATACAATATTTGGTTCCTTTGAAACTTACACAAAAAAATATAATTTGAGTAATTGCTTAGCATTTCGTTTCATAAACGTTATATTTATTTACTTTGTATAAACAACACGCTTTAGTTATTATTCAACGTTTGAGTTACCGTATCTTTATACTCTGTACGTGCATTACTCGTATGTGAAAGTGGTTTTGCCCAATGCTTTAAGCAAATAATAAAAACAAGTAAATGCAAAAAACTTCGTTTTTCTGAAAAAAAAACTTTCATGTAGGCAAAGGTGGGTAAATGTAGGCAACGAGATTGCAATGGTATTTGCAAAACGTTAAAAGCACGTTAATTTGACTGACAAAACGTGATAGTTACATTTATTGGGACAAAAATTAAAATAATATTTGAATATTCAAGAAACGGTTAGCTGACGCCACGGTACGGCAAAAGTAAAAACATTTAAACCGTTGAGCTAGCCCGCGGACAAATGCCATCTGAGATTTCTTGAACGTTCAAATATTCTTTTAATTTTTGTCTCAATAAGTGTAACTATCACGTCTTGTCCTTCAAACTAACGTGCTTTTAACATTTTGCAAATACCATTGCAATCTTATTCATCTTCATCGTTCCAGTTCGGCGATTTCTCCTTATGTGCACGGTGCACCTCGTCTTTTTTGTGTGTTTCGTGCTCATTAGCATTCTATTTTACCAGAGATGAACATTGGACTACCGTAGAAATTATTTGGTGAATCTCTACAACTCACCTTTTTAAATGCCTGAGTAAATACTTTCTATGCAAACGCATTAATTTGGCAGGAAGCTTATCAGCGACCCTCGCGGTGAGCGCTAGTAGTTCAGTCGCGACAATTTTTTTTGGCTACACACCAGCAGTCCTAAGATCACGAATGGACAAATTTTCTGTGGCAGACATTTTTTTTTTTTTGCGCAAGTGCCTCCAGGCTATGTTTAGGCACGCCGCTTGTTACCGCACGCAGATATTTTGTTTTCTTTTTAGAGTTTTCACAATTCTTATGGCATATTCTAGCCATAGTCATCTCAGCTGTGCCGTACCTAAGTCGGTTAGATCTGTGAAGACTGAAGAGAGAGAAAAAAATGCCACAGCGCAAATTGTATCTTCTTGCACAAGAAACATGCAAAAACGAGTCGTTTGCGTTTTGCTTACACGTGTATTGAGGTAAATCTGTTACCCACTTTCGTATGTTTTGAAACGTGCCTGTCAATCTGGGGTATTGGAAGAAACAGCAGATTAGGTTTGTATGCCAAAACGATATTTCTAAATTTAACTCTTTAAATAAAACTCATTATCAGCGAATACTGATGAAATGACATGATATGAATGAAAAATTATTCGATCAATAATAATATGAAATAGCCTTATAAGCGTGTTTGAAAATGTTAAATGTTTCTATAATTTACAGTTTAAAAATACATATACAACATTTTTACTATTTTTATTTCAGCTGATATTTTTACTTATACCCAACTTATATATTTCTTGAAAAGTTTAAAAGCACGGCGAAGTCGACGTCATTTCCGTGTTATTAATAATCTCGATCCTTACTGTTTCATAAAGTTTATACAGTCGAAAATCTAAATTTGGCCTAAATCAACACGAATCTGGCATCACTGCGTCTCCGTTAGGCCAGACCCTCGAATCTTCCATCTTGTCAGTCTACGATAATTTTCTATGGGAGAATATCGATGTGTTGACAGACTTGGTTTGCAAAACACAGCCAACGCTTGCTTACTTTGGAGACAGTTCCAATTATCTCCGCTCGGTGTGCTGGTACAGCTTTGTAACTCGCTATCGCAGCGCCGCTTTCCATGATCTCGTTAGGCTGTCTGGCGTTGTCGTTTCCGATCTGAACGTTGGTTTTAAAAGAAGTCTTTTCGTTTTTTGGACGTCTCTCGCTGGGGATTGTTTCCAAACAAAATCGGGTTATCGAAGACATTATTTTAATATTGAGTAGCTGTAGCTGTTTACTTCCTTGACGAAAATGAAGTAACAAAACGAAAATGTCATAAATAATTGATCAAAATGAATTGTAATTTTTGAAATGATATGAATTTGGAAATTCTAGCTATAGAGTAATAAGAGAACAAAATTGAATCGACAATTCTAAGGAATTTGGTCTAGACTTTTTAGTCTAACTGACAAAAAATAGTAAATGTTTTTAAACATACTCGTATTTTGTATGGCTATGTACGAAATTCTTGTTCATTTTTACTGAATACAGTGTATTGACAATTAACGATCGTCAATCACTGTAGCGAATGACACTACTGTAGATAATGTTCCCATATATGCGCTTGAGCATTGGAGGAGCATATTTTCACAAGCACTCTGGAAGCAAATAAACGGGAGGTGGTATGACGACACGGGATCGTCATACCACAGGTTGCCGCTCCACAGCCTGGGCTACAACGACCGTATTCAATTTTTTTTTTAAATACGAGCATTCGTATGTGCTCCTTCTTGAGCATTTTTATTTTTTTTATTTTTTTTTTATAAATCACCATAGCGCATAGTGCACTACAGGATTACTGCACCCTCGTGTCTCTGTGGAGATATGTGAGGGGCAGGGAAGGGAAGGGGGATGGAAGCTGGAATAGCCAGACTGTAGGATACACCCCTAAGCCCTGGACTCCCTAATGGAAGCTCAGGGGTGACGCCAGTACCCCAGGCTAACGAATAAAGGAAAGCCTGCGCCGGGAATCGATCCCGGGACCGTCGGCTTCGTAGGATGTCGCCATACCCGCTGAGCTATTGGTACGTACATTTTGAAACGTGCTTGTTTGAAATTTCAATGTTATTGCGTTTTAAATTTGGGCTCGAAGAGCATCTGTTGTATGCGAGCTCGTCGCCGATACCCGCCCCCCGCCTTCCACACGTCACATCCTTTTCGGTCTACTCGCAATCCGTTCACCTTTCTTTGTTTGGCCACACGATACTGTTACTTAATTCATCATGTTCCTCCGCAAAGATGGGTATCTGCGAGAGAGCACATGTCTGCGACTGTACCGTCCCGTCTGCGGTTAGATTGTGTCAGTTCTGCCACCGTCGTTGGCACTAGTCACGTGGTAAGAATTTCCTGAGACCTTCCGACCGCCAGTGAGCAGTGCTGGGTAGGAACGGAACGGGAAATTTTTCGATCCTAGAAACTGGTTCATTATTTTGAACGCCTAGGTTCCTTTTAATTTTTGAGGATCTATAACAGGAACTGGTTCCTTTTTTGAGAATCTGGAGCGGGGAGTTCCTATTTTTGTGTAAAGTGTTCCTTTTGCCATAACATTCAATTTTCTACGAGTACAATTTTACAAAGTGAGCAGCAGAACCGACTTTGTCTGCAAATCGGAATGATTCCAGATCCAAAATATTGTTCAAATTAATCAAAGGAACGGAAAAGCTCTAGGTTCCTTTTAAAAAGTAACTAGGCACAGTAAGGTTCCTTTTAATTTATGTAAGAACTGGAAGGGGAACTGGTTATTTTTTCATCGGAAGAACGGGGACTTTAGCCGGTTCCTTCTCTAAAGGAGGAAGATACGATATTTTAAAGGATCGAACCCAACACTGCCAAATCAGAACACTTGACAGTTATGTTTGGCGAGCAAACTCTGAGAGAACGGCTCATTATTACCGCGTGTCTCGCGAACAACTTTGCAGATGGTAGTCGCTGATGATGTTTGATAAAATTTATTTATTGGTTAAAATTCTGAATACATTTGGGAAGAGGCCTGTTAAGGGGTAAGGAAGGTATCAGGTGGATTTTTTCAGACGGTCGTCCACCAATCAATAGGCGCTAGCTATTTATACTCCGTGCTACTGCCGGATGCAGACAAACACAGACTAGAACATATCTGGTACTGTCTGAAGTCTAGTCCCTGACTATCTCTGTCATGTTACAGGTGCATTGCTCCTGACTGCTGTCCCGAACCAGTTTGGCGGATTTGGCTTGATATTGTGCCGGCTACAACGAACTTTCTATGACTTTTTCTCTTGGCGTCGTTTCTTATTGAGCTACATACAAAAATAGAGAATCGCAATTTATTGGCCAACAAAATTTGCCTGCCGGCTGTGTGGCAGGAAATTGAATTTTGGGTCCTGGAATCAAACTCAAACAAACCATGAAAAGAAAATTCAAATGAAAGATACTTAATAAATAAGTGGACAATGTCTGAAAGAAAAAAAAGACAAAATGTAAGACAATTAAAATAGCCAGTTGCCTACTCGAATGCTGCACCTACCCAAATTACTCCAATTCTAAAGCAGGAAGTTCGATCCAAACTGCATGGCATAGGAACAAATAACAAATATCAGTTGAAGTATGTTGGGGCAATTTTTTTCAATTTGTTTAATTCCTATTTCCCAGGAGAATTTAGACATTTAAACAATCTCAAATACTGTGCCTCTTAAAATTGGATATCTTTGTTCTAAACATGTTATCTGACCCTCGTCATTGTTGGTCTGTCCTGGGCTGCTTGCGGATACAAATTACAATTGTAATTACATTTATCCCGTGGACCTCGGAAGTGATTAAATCAGTTCGATGATGCATGGTTTTGTGCAAATTTATATTGAATAAATCAATCGTTGGTTTCAGTTTGGTTTACTAATCGATTGATACATATAGAGTAAACAAAGGAAGTTGCTGCGGCTTTAAAGTGTCTTGACTTCACCACAGTAACCACATTGACGAGGTTTTTTTCTCCTTTTTTTTAGTGTGTCGTCTGTCGGCACACGTCCTCTCTTCCCCCGACGAGTCTAACTATAGAAGGCGCGGATAGGCAAAAAGAATCGGTGTAAAGAGCGAGCAGATTCTAGTCTGTAGGGTGGATTGATGGCGTGTGTAAAAACACATTTCGAGAGAAAGTTCGCCATATTGCTAGCTTGCTCTGTGCTGTTGTCGCTCTTAACAGGCGAGAGAGCACGTGCGCCGAGGGAAGTTTGAGCCTCAGCCTTGCAAGGGTCGCCCACCTTCCGAGTCGAAGCTTGTTCCTTCAATGGCTTCAACGTGAAAGCTCTTTTAGCCGACCTTTTTCAAACATGCATGCGAGAAATGTTTCGGCACAGCTGATCAGCTTGGCAATAGTGCAATTGGTTTCAGTAGGCTTTTGCCAACAATTTCAAATGTTCCAAGATGGCGAAATGGACGTAAAAATATACAGTATATATGCAGTGCAATGCCCAGTACGACTGCGTACATAAAAAAAACCCCGTAAAACAAAGCACTAAATAGCCATATTAAAAATCAAAGCAAATAGCATTACCGTGTACAAAATTGCACGTGCGTAATTTAAAACGTTATATTAAAATCCGAAGAGCCTGGATAGAGAATAATTCCATTTTTTTTTACCAGAAGGCCCTCTTTATCCACAGAAAGGCGACCTCATTTTCTCCTCTTTATTTTCGCCGCTGCATTTATTTAACTCTATGCAGTAACAAAAAAAAAATCATGCTCGTTTTCCGTCTCCTACCTCCAGGAAGGTAAGAAAAAAAGCAATTTAAATAAGATACGTAAACTAGGCAGTAAAGAGGTCCCGGAGCTCTAATTATCAAATGTAATACCGTATGTAAAATGTGGATGCGGCAATGTTGATTTTTAGAGAAAAAAAAGATTCGTTGTAGTCTGGAATGCTTTGGGCAACCCACTAACTTTTAAATTAGAAAGATTAAGTAAATGGTCGAAAGTTTACAAATTATATTTTATAAATACACAAAACTTCGAAAAGCATCTTTTTTTAGGAGAATATGTATAATCTAGTAATCTTTTCGCCTATCCTCCCCACCTAATTTTACCGAAGATTAGAAATCTGAGTGATAAAGAATTCAGCTCTAAAAGTATAGTTATTGCAGTCGACTGTGGTACGGCGATCCCGGGTTCGATTCCCGGTGATGGCTTTCGTGTATTCGAATCCGGGGTACTGGTGAAAATGTGCCAATCACATCTTGCCATAGCGATACGAGGGATTCAGAATATCCTGTAATGATATCCACTGTAGTGATAACCACTGTAGTGATCAGGAATTAAAAAATAACTTAAACAAAACTCAAAACAACCTATAATTATAAAACAAACTACTATTTTATCGGATCTTGAGTTAACCAGAATTTCCCTTCTTGTGTTTTGTTAGAACTCAGGCAAAATTATTTCTTGCAACATTGGGCGTGTTTGTGTTGATAAGGTTCACTCAATACCAAGAACCATTTATCCAATTCTCATTTACTTGACGTTACGTGTACGAGCGTACACGCGCGTTCGGATACCGAGACGCCACGTTTTTCGCGAATTTCGATTTTTTCCTCCGCATGCCAAACTGGCGGTATTCACTTTTTACTTTAGTCGGTAGCGCAGTCTGTCCCATTGAAACTAGTTGAACACCTAGTCGGAGTTTTTTGGTGGCGACTGCGGATAATAGAGGAGGGAAAAAATGGTCGCCCTGACGTTCGCTTCGTTCGGTTTTTGAGATGCTGGTTAAAGATACCCCAGTCGAGGTGACGCCTTGTCGCCGCTGGGAGCTCGCCTCGATGCCACAGCGCGAGCGAGAGAAAGCCACCGCGATAATAATGAGCGCCCTCTCGCTGATGAGGCTCGGCGGGGGATGATGGGAGGGCGGACGGGTGAGGGAGGGTGTCCGATAGACATCTCTCCCCGTCCTCCTGTGACCACGTGGTCATGTTCAACGCGGAATGGACGCCAACAAGTCTGGCCTCAATATACTAATTTCCAATGGTGGACATTTTTGGACGATGAGACAACATTTTAACAGACAAATAAATAAGCATAAGAATCTGCGGGGTGAAGGCAGGTGGATATTCCACTACCAATCTCATCCTATCCCATCATCCAGTTTGAACACAGATTGTGGTGCAGGCGATGATCCGATTACTCAGTTGGTTAGCATTGAATCTGTGACTGATCATTAATCTATCACAGATTCGGTTCACAATCAGATTGTGGTTTGAGGTCTGGGGTTCGAATCCCGGTCTGCGTGAAGGTTAATTAATCAAACAAGTATGTGCGACTTAATTAATTCTAGGATTCACGTGGTTACGAATTGGAGGTTACGCCCCAATCGCAAAATGCGATTCGAGGATATTCATTCATCGCAATAGGAGTGGGAAAATATTAGAAAAAAACTGGTCATTTAAACCCCGCCGTAGTCCTCTCCTCTGGGGCTAGTGCTTGCGGGTAGTAATTGTCTCTGGTTCGATTCCCGGCGCGGGCTCTCGTTTATTGTATCCCGGGGTACTGATGAAAATGTGCTCTTCACTACAGACCTGTATTAAGACTCGAGCCAATCCTTACAGGTCGCTTGACAAGACCATATTTGTGTAGCTGTTTGCCAAATGAGCTCCGTGGTCCGCGTAGGTTACAACTTCCTCTCGTTTCGACCGAGATGGTAATCAGTGTTCGTGGCGCGCGTGGAACTGGGGTGGGGGGGGGGGGTAGAAGTGAACGGGGGCGAGTTTAGAAAAAAAAAAAATCTTACTCACGAATTTCCAAATTTAAGAAATGAGAGAGAAAAAATTATACCAGAGTCGACAAAATTTTTCCTCCACGAAAAAAGGGGTCCGCATCGTCGAGAAGCGCGAGAGGCTCATCCGTTGATGAATGAACGAACATCTTTTTGCTTTCCTCCCCGACTTTCCTCCCGCAGGAGACAGTGACACGTCGAGATACGTCAACTCAATCCGCAGTCGTTGTCACGATGTTACATCTTTATCCGTGGATCGAGTCGTCCGGGCGCGCATTTTAAAATCGGGGGCAATTTGCCAGACCTGTCGTACGGCTAATCAGTTGTAAAGCCTGTGGCGCAGTGCCGTACAAAACATATTTAAATCAGATTGTCGCCGATAGTGGCGCCGTAAAGTCGCAAGGATGACAACTTTGGACTTCGTAGATTTGCTATAAATAAAATCACTATACTATTACGATTTAGCGTTAAAAGACCTCTTAAAGGCAAAGATTGGGAATGTCTTAACTGCGTTGACAGACCGAGATGAAATAAATGTAAAATTAAGAGCGCTGATGTGGATTAAAGATTATTAGTACCGGTACCTTATTAAAAATAAATAATGTAAGTAATTCATACTTCAAAGAATAAAAGGATAAATACCGGATTAAAGAATATAAATACAAATACCCATTGGTAGTATATCGTTGAGATCGCTATCATGTTTCTACATTGTTTTTATTCACTCCCAAAATGGAACTGCAAAAATAGAAACATGATAGCGTTTAATCCATGAAGGAAATAATAAAGTTACTGTGACGTTGGGCTAGAGAAAAAAAAATATGGTACTGGCGTCACCCCTGAGCTTCCATTAGGGAGTCCAGAGCTTAGGGGTGGATCATGCAGCCTGGCTATTACAGCTGCCATCCCTCTTCCCTCCCCTTCCCTGCCACTCACATAATCTCTATAGAGATTCGAGGGTGCAGTAATCCTGTAGTGCACTAGGCGCTACGGTGATTTAAAAAAAAAAAAAATGGTCTTTGTGGGGGTCGACTCGATAAATTTCTTTACAATTTATCGAGTATTTTTTTTTTCTTTTCTTTTTTGTTATTGCGGAGGCGCAACACATTTTATCGTGACCTGTCCACCACCCCCCCCCCCCCCATCCTTCTCTTTATAATATAGATGGTCTCGTTATGCGCAGCGGCGCACGGTAGCAGTAGCTTTTCCACCCACCCAAACAAGCCGAAACGATTGTGTTTCGGTGACACAATATGGTTTACGGTATATAGAGATATGACGTTAATTATGGGGCCCCGGCCGCGCCGCGAGATGCTTTTGCTACGACACTTTTCCTTTTTCATTCATTCGCTCATTCATGCAGCGGAGCACATCGGCGCGGGCGCGGGCGAGCTCGCGCGGTAATATTCCACGCGGACAAGCCGCATTTGGAGGATCTCGGTTTCCCGGGGAATTGTATTGTTGATGGCGTGGGTGTGGAGGTGGTGGTGGGGGGCGGGGGCGGCGGGAGAGACGGGGCGGCTCCCGCGAAGATAGCAGACGTCGTGCTCGCGCTCGCGCCGTTCTCTCCCGCGACTGATAATGAAGATATCGTGTTGCCGGATTTTTATGTCACTGGTTATCTTATTTTTTCGGCGGGAATTTTTTCTTCTATCCTTTCGAGAATGATCAATTTTTGTTTTTTGTTTTTGTCGATTTGACAATACTGCTTTTCGACGTTCACTTCCTTTGCCATTGGGTCTCAGGAACATTGTACAGAATTTTTAACATTGTTATGTTTTGCCATTAACTTCGAGTTTTATATGAAAGTTTGGGTTGGGTTGGGTTGGGTTGGGTTTGACGACAGAGCAGAAAATCTGTCGCCTTCATCTCCCGGGATAGGGAGAGAGTTTTCCAGCCCTTAGCTTTGACCAAAGTCTCGGCTATGAGTGACCAAAGGCTCGGCTATGAATTTGATTCGTACTTACTAGTTGTTAACCATTTTGAGAATCATTGCCTGAATGTTGATTTTCGAGAATCGCCAATAGGTTTGGGATCCTATCAGTGGGAGCTCGTATTTCCATTTTGAAACAGGAAATTGGTATACTTTTTGGGGTTGCTAGAATTTTTTTCAAATTGGTTCAAACGTACGTACATTTTTTGTATGTACACTAAATAGTTTTTGTACTTCTCTCGTGTTGCTATGGCAATGTCTGAAAGGCACAATTTAACCAGAATCCGGGGATCAAATAAATGAGAGACCGCGCCGGGAATCGAACCCTCGACCGTCGAACCGCAGCCGGCTGCAATACCGACTAGGCTACGACGAGTGGTACAAGTATTGCTTATTATTTTCTAAAAAATCAATTCTACATTTGCAACACAGAAATAATAAAAATCAGCAGACGAAATTATAAAATGTTTGTTTTGCGTAACGTTGCCTATGACCGAGAATGTACATGTACGTTGGAATACGTTTTAATCAATGGCGCCCAACTTGAACATCCGGTCCATCGCGATATCGGCACGAGCATAGACAGCTCGTACGCAATGCGCGGTTGGATATGGCCACGATAAATGGGCGCTGCCGCCTTTATGGGCTGTGCCCCGTTCGCCGTATAAATAAGGCACCGTGTGAAATACGTAGTTGGCGGTACAGGTTGGCAAGATACGATGGGTTGCGTTCAGCGGCTGCAACGAGCAACCACGCTGCTACAGTCGATGGTCACGGCAATCTTGCCATCAAAGAGCTGGAATGAGGCGCTGGTAATTTTTTTGAATAGGCATAAAGGGAGACGGGGGGATTGGGGGTTCATGAAACGGGGTATATGAACCGTTTTAACTACGATCCAACTCGCGCTATTGTTTCGCTCCTTGTACCGTATCTCTTGGGTCGGCCAGCACATGTTATAATTGCACTGCACCTGAATTCATGCCAAAATAATTTTCAGCAATTTCAACATTTCCATTAATGCGCTTGCCGGAAAAATGTACATTTACCGCAATTAGCAATTTATTTTAGGCAATAAAGTTTTGTGGTTCTGACTAGCACCTTGAAAATAAACAACCACTTTGAAACTAGACTCACAGATGCCAAGTGCATTATGAATTATTTTTTTATTGATTTGTGAAAATCAAACTTTTTTGAAATAGTGAATAACAAAACCACCATTGATTAATTAAAAAATATTGAATATAATTTTTAATTCTCTTTTATAAAATTCAAATATATATTTTTTAAACTGTAACAGGAACGTGAAATTCTGTAATGTTTTGTTCTTGGTTCAACTTGGTTTTAGGTAGATTTAATGTGGTCGTTGATAGAAAAATTGATTATACATTTTTTTAAATTTCTTTTCGTTATATCTTTTTAAAAATTTAGTTAAAAAAATAGCTTTTTTAAAACTTTATTTAAAAAAATTAAAGTCATAAAATATTGTACTGTATTTCACTTGGTACACTCTGAAATCTGAAATCCGACTCTGAAATGGGCCCGTTGAGATAGCGGTCTTAGGAGGATATATAATTTCGGGCGCTGCATATATACTTTTGGACTTCACCTTTGCTTTTGGCCCATGTCAGCTTTATAAGTCAGACCGTTCAGACTAGATCTGCCCCGCTGACCTCAGTGTTGCCGACTCTAACCTTAGCGCAATATTCTCCATGTACATGTTCTCTATACCGTATGCAGTGCATCATTTCGTGTTTACTTTGTCATCAGGTAATTGGCAAAACGACGTGCCAAATTTAATTATGTTTACCGACGGATATTGGATCGGCAGTGGAAAAATAAAAAAAGCTTTGCGCTGCAACGATTTGTTGGTCGCGCCGGTCTCTCCGTACACAAGGAGGCGTCTTTGTATCAATTGTCATTTACGCATGACAAAACTGTATGCCTCGTTCATCTGCCATTTACAGAGTAGCCTATATGCGTAACAACAATAATTACATACTGTTCGCGCCGATCAGAATTGCCAACCGTTCTCCTCCCAACCCCTCCCCCGTAAAGAGGTATAGGCCATTATTAAATTTGGCGCCGTTCGATTGTTTATATTCAAGACCATATCAATTTCGTTGGCTGACTTTCCCATTGTTGAATGTCAGACGTTGACATATTAACGCCGGGCGAGCAGAGAAGTTCGTGTTGCCCGTCGTACGAATGACCGCTGACATCGAATATTACGTCTATTTGTCTGCACGCTATTTGTCATGCGTCTGATAATTTGAACCACGTGTAAAATCCCAAGAAGACCTTCCAATTAAAATAGGGGCTGCTGTGCAACCCAATCCATAGAGAATGTTGAACATTGCGAACACTGTATATGCAAACAAATTTTATCGGAATACTCATTGTCTATATGCCAAACATTTATGGTATTAACTACACCATATATTTATTTAAGATGCCATTTTCATTTTTTTGTCGTTAATAAATTGTCTCACAGTCGTTCCATTTCTTGGAAAAACCGCCTTTATTTTGAATTGATCCATATCTCGTGTAGTAATTTTTCTAGTGTCGCTGGAAAACGTTCGCTCAAAAATTTGCTAAAAAATGTATTTCGCGGGAAACACGCGAGCTACTGTTAATCTTTAAAGACTTTCAAGAAGAGCTTTCACGACCAGCATATTTTTGTTTGCCAGGAGTGTTGGAACTAAAAATTTACTCGAATTCGTACACCTTGATGCACCGCGTGGAACATCATAGATCAGTGAAGCGATCGCCAATAACTAACTGGACTCTGGGGAACAAGGTGAATTGTTCGACAGTCGCGTGGAGGCTGGCTGAGTTGCCAATGTCGAGGGAAAATACTTTTGCGGGGGGGGGAGGGGGAGCAGGTGAACTACGACTACGAGCGCCCGTATCTTCCTGAGACCTCGAGTGCGCAGATGTGTCACACTCAATTGCTAAACCGTTGAGGAGTCGTCAATTTTTTGCGCCATATTTGAAAATTTTATAGTGGCTTAAATAGCTTTGCTACTTTTACAATGGCGCTTTCAAACATGACGCGTTCGTTCCAAAAAAAATATTTCAAGTATTATTTTGTTTCTTTTTGTGTACTGTTTTTTAAGGCTGCCAACGTATTCGTCTAAAAATTCGTCCCCCCATTGGGCGACTTAGTAATTTGCCTAGCCTATATAGATTTCTGACGTAGGTAGTCGTATTTAACATGCACCTTTGCAGAAACGTAGTCACGGTTCGCAAGGGTTTACTTCCATTCCGAAGGACTATAAGAAATTTGTCTCACTCGAAAAATTCTGGCGGTCTCGGTCGGGAATTGCCTCATGTTCACATGGAAATTCCCAGATAGGAGAACTTTTGGGCTAGTTTTGGGAGATATATTTCATCGCATTGAATTGGAAAAATACGACCTGTTTACTGACTACGGGTCTTGGGACGCTAGGTGAGATATCATTCAGAAAAGGCCATGGCGTCGCGGGCGATAATGACGTAATTGATGGTGGGTGATGGTGCGGATGGAAGGGGGGGGGGTGGAGTTGTGGGCGACGGTTACACGGTGACTCTTTAAGGACGTAGGCGGAGTTGTGGGTGGCGATGGTGATAGTGGGTGAGATATTCGATAGTGTCCGTCTGATAGGAGAGGCAGCAGCCCCCCCCGCCTACCACCACCACCACCACCACCCCCACCCCGTATGCATGCTTGGCTTGCCGCGATAGATGGTACCACGGGCATCTCGGGGTTGGCGATTAATGACAGATAAAACGTTCTTCCTCCAATTAAATAAAACGGTTCGCTGGACACGAAATTGGTTGGCCGATGCCCTCGCCGCGGCCCCTATCTAGTCGTTGCCGCCGACGACTGTTCACTCTCTCGTTCGGTCTCGTCTTCGCCCGCTCTATCGCTATATTAAGTGATTGGCGGGAGAGGGAGAGTGAGAGACCCGAAAAATAATGCGATTCGTTAGTTAGAAGTGGTCGTACGTTGCCGTCAATGGTCTAACCGCATTCATGATTCATGGCCATTGTCTGTGTACAGGGTGATACCAAAAAAACTAGGGGATGCATCACGCCTATCTGTCAAACTAGTTGGTGATGAAAGTGAATATTTGCATCTTCCAATGTAATCTCATCTTGATTTTGCCACCCTTTGAACCGAAGCGAGAGGACAGCGCTTCAAAGTTATGTCCGGATTAGATGCCTCATTTGAAAACATCGTGGGTTTGCGATGGGGTTTTTTTTTTCTTCTCACTGCAGGGCGAGTGGTTTTCGTTTGTCGTCACTTTAGGATGGGCTGTCTAAATGCGTTGCATAAATTATTCAAACCAGACACGCCGCTAGGTTGCTCGACGTGTGAACGGTTTGATTAAATGGTTCCAGTCAGTGTTTTCATTTGAGTGATTCACGTTATACTGCATACAGTTTTAAAAAGCGAACCTTGCATTTTATTAAACTAGTTAATTTAATAATTATTAATTTAAAATTGGTTATACTGTATAATTCGCAAATTTCATCTGGTGATGCTTTCTGTCGCTTTCTTTGGTATAAATAATTTTTCCGAGGATATTTCATTCATTCAGTGTTTGATTTTTTTCTTTTTAAATCACCGTAGCGCCTAGTGCACTACAGGATTTTCTGCACCCTCGTGTCTCTATTGAGATATGTGAGGGTCAGGGAAGGCGAAGGTAGCTGGAAAATAGCCAGACTTGCAGGATCCACCCCTAAGCTCTGGACTCCCTAATGGAAGCTCAGGGGTGACACCAGTACCCCAGGCCAACGAATAAACGAATCGAATGATCAAATATCTTACCCGTCAAACCGAGCCCCGAAAAATTGTGTCTTCCTTTGGAATGGAAGTAAAGTCTCGAGAACCGTGCCTGTACCGTTGCCAGGGCACGCTATAAAGATCCCAACCTAAATCACAAGCCGAGGCTAAATTACAAAATATCAAGTCGCCCTCTGGAGGAAGGGGCTGTAAAACCGTCATCACTAAAAAAAACTATAAATTTGTATTAAAATAGTGAATCCTGAGCTTGTTGCGCGGGTCTCAGGAGTGGCCACTTGGCGCTTTTTAAAGGGGAGAGCGAGCCCCCATTCCCGATAGTCAGTGTCGCCGACGGCTCGTTCCGAGACGCTCGCGCCCGCGTTTCGTTTCGGAAAACGCCCACCACACCACGAGAACCGCACGATAACGCCCAACCACACAAGACGAGCAGAAAAGAAAGACGCGGAAAAAACGAGGCCGCAAAAAGAGTTTCCTTTGGCGAGAGCGAGCGAGAGAAAAGCTTTGGCGACATTATTAAGGAGTCGTCGGAAGTCGTCAAAGACGAATCCTCCCACCATCCGACGCCGACGCCAGCCCCGTTGTATATTGTGCAGATAGCGAAACTCTTAAAATTAATCCCTAATGGAATACGAGACTGCCGGGTGCATGGATAGAAAAGCATGGGACCACTTCGTTGCGAGTTGATCATATATTCGCGGCCCACTGATTGTTAAAGAAGTCAAATTTCCTGATTCGCTGAGCGCACATACAGCGAGCGGAATCAACAAGTTTGCAAGGGAACAATTGCACGATCCTGCTAAAGGAGTCTATATCCCCTCCGAGAAACCATGCACTATAAATTACGCAGTCTTAATCCGCGACGTCATGTACATGAATGACTTACAAAATAATGATTATTTTGTCATTATTTTTTGTCATTCATTTACTTTTTTTTTGTAATTCAATCATCATTTTTTAGCCATCCATTTATCAACTTTTTGTCACAAGAAATGAATGACAATCAATGCACTAATTTACAGGGGGGAGGGTAATTGGAAATCCACTTCTCAACTATTTTTTTTTTAATTAATGAGACATACAGTAATTGTGGCGCACAAGAATCATATTAAAATTTCGGAAAACGAGCGTCTGAGTTTTTCTCTCTACATTAAAAAATTTCAACCACTCCCGCGAAGAAAAGTCGACGAAAAAAAAACAGAACATCAATTATAAATTTTCCGCAAGTTTTGCCAGGTTTACTTTAGCGCCACGTATAAAATAATGGCGAATTATTTCGCACCGCAACTGTCCTAATGTCCGTATGCACCGACAAAATTTATCTTCATCCGAATATTAAGGTGGCGCTATGGAGCGTTCACGTGACTGCAATTATCCTTTAGCAGTGTTCAATGATATAATATGTTGCGATGCCAAAGCATTATTGCGGTCACGTGAACGCTCCATAGCGCCACCTTTATCTTGGGATGGTGTTATTTTTTTTTTTTTTTAAATCACCCTTATGTCTCTATGGAGATATGTGAGGGGCGGGGAAGGGAAGGGGATTGGCAGCTGGTATAGCCAGGCTGCAGGATCCACCCCTAAGCTCTGGACTCCCTAATGAGTGACGCCAGTACTCATGGGGTGACGGGTGA
Organism: Melogona broelemanni; assembly: GCA_033995665.1. NCBI lineage: Eukaryota > Metazoa > Arthropoda > Diplopoda > Chordeumatida > Chordeumatidae > Melogona > Melogona broelemanni. Next base: position 17,707 of record JAUJYS010000492.1, read on the forward strand.
TGAGTGACGCCAGTGCTCAGGCTAACGAATAAACGAAAGTCTGCGCCGGGAATCGAACCCGGGACCGTTCGCTTCGTAGGATATTGCTATACCCACTGATATGATCTGTACGTACAAATATTTTGTTTTTCCATTTACATAATTTGTTTGTGCATACGTGCATACGTATACACGGAAAATCCTAACGTTTGTGAACTCAATTTTGCGGCTGTCTATACGCTAATCATGCACGTCGTGTCCCCCAATTTTTTTCCCAAATTGAAACAAAAAAAAACAAAATCCAATAAGAAAAAAAAAAGCCACGGCAATCGTGATGGCATAATCTGCCAAGGAGGCATGGACCGGCCGGAGAGACCTAATTTGGCAGGGGGGCACGAGAGCACGAACCGCATGCAACGATCTCAATCTGAGCCTGTTGCACACGCACGCACGGAGACGCGGGCGGACCGGGTGAAGTTGCCCGGTGCGCTCCGCCACCTTCCACCCCCTCCCTTACATAATTACGCGCGCATGAAGGTGGGAGGGGGCGGTGAGCCGTACGGGGGAAGTAAAACCTCCCCCTACCAAACTCCGATAAAACCTTTCTCGTGTTCTGCAATTGGCTGGGGACCTCGATAGTTGGGGGAGTGATCGCGGTGGGCTTCCACGCACACTCGAAACACCTACACACATACACGTACACAACAACGATATATACCTCGGGAGCCTCCCCCGCCACCCACCTATAAGCTACTAGCTACGCCTACCAGATACAGGCTGCCCTCTCTGGGGGGGGGGCTTGGTGGGGGTAGGCGAAGAAATAACCCCCCACTCCACATTGGCGACAATTATCTATTGTTTACGAAAAGAGCCACGAAAATTGCTCTCGGCTACCACGATACACAACGATACACACACAGGTCTGATCGCCAGAACCTCTCCCATTCCACCCACTCCTCCTCCTCTTCCTCCAACTCAACCCCAGAACCAAATTGGGTGGGAAAATTGGCCGAAAGAGATGCGGGGGCAGCGGCAATGAAGTCACCATGTAAAGGCCGCAGCCAAAAACATGCCCGCGGTGTGTATAGTACAGTTCAGTACGAAGCTATTCGCCAAAGCTACTACAGGGTAATAAACAGAATGAAATATATCGAGTACTACTACAGGGTGGCTCAGAAAAAAAGATCCAGTCACAAATGTCGTTATAGTTTCTATAATATTGTACCGATTGGTTTGATTTTTTGCATACGGTGACCTAGTATCATATAGTTTTGAATTCCGAAAGATAAATGGTGTTGCATTATAGTTACGTACCAATATCGTCTGCTCAATAAGCAGAATGCGAAAATAGAGTAGTTCAAAATGGTGTTTAATGTCTTTGCTTCAAAAATTGTTTGCGAATGAAACAATTACGATGCTAAGCAGCTATTAAGTGTTCCCCAACAAAGCTGGACAATCGGCAAACTTTGAGATACTTCGAAGAAGATGGGAAATTCTTATTATGAGGGACACCGTGAGACAATAGGTCGCCAGCGCATTGTGTGCTCCACTGATCGACCTGGTTTATAAAAATGGGCAACAATCACTTTTCTTCAAAACTAAAAATTTAAACAAAAGCATTCACCTAAATATCAACGAATATTTGACATATGCTCTAACAAAAACAAAAAATATCTGCAGATGACTAATATTCCGCGTAAAATGAACCTTGACCAACACGTTATTGACGCTGTTAATGTTCGTATAGGATTGTAATTGATGCAAGTGGCGCGCGCGGATTCGCGCATTTGTGAAAGCCGAAGATGGCCATTTCGGAAATTAAATGACAAAGATGTTTGTATATTTGTATTGTATTTGTTAAAAAAAAATCAAACGAATCAGTAAAATATCATAGAAACTATAACGACATTTGTGACTGGATCTTTTTTTTAACCACCCTGTATATATGATGTACCGGAAAGTAACGAGGTCTGTCGAAATTATATGCAACTGCGAACACAGGTATACAAGCACGATACAAACCACTCTGTGCATGCCAAATTGAGGCCGGTAAGCAGGTTGCTCGTTTTTACAGATCGGAACGCACAAATTAAATTTGTTAGCGCAGAATCATGTTTCTTTTTTTTTTTTTTTTTTTTTTTTGTAAATGAAAAAAATTAAAAATTTGCCTAAAACTGAAAATTAAAAAAAAATGATACAAATTTTATGGGTTAACCAAAGTTATGAATGACGTTAAAATTTCGATTTTCCTAGCCAAAAATTTCAGTCAGAAAAATTTCGATAACGCTCCTCTGAAAAAGTTATCGTAAGTAGAATAATGCAATGTGCAACAATGCAGCCTTGCCCATAAAATTAACTCTTATGAGCTTTAAAAAAATATAAAAAACCTGAAATGAGCTGAAGAAAATTTACATGTGGTGCAGGATGTAGCTTTCTTTCGCATTGTATCTCTTGCAAACCCCCCAATCCTTTATCGTCTTGTGAGCGGGGGATTTATACAAAAAAAAAAGCCAAGAAAAAAACCCCGCGAACTGAGAAAAGTGCTCCCGTGTTGTGCATCATCACCATCGGCACCACCATCACCAGCAGCCAGACCACCCCAAATCTCTTTTTCTCGCACAGTTCACCTTTGTGTCTGTAATTACGCCTTCCAGAGATTGCGCGCAGATAAATCATTCTAAAGGGGCGGTTGTAAGAGAGGAAAGGGGTGGGAAATATATATTTAAATGTAAAGGGGCGGGGATCCTCCCACAAGATCCACGGAGGACATATTTCATGCCTGAGCGCGTTAACAGTGAACGCCCCAACACGGCCCACTGTTGCATTGCCCAGTTCCTACGTACCGGTACATAACCAAATCCTGCTCGGCGAAATGCCGTCGATGCAAAATAATAAATGCAGCAATCGGTGAATTGTGGTTAATCACATTTACACCGGAATAAAATATATTAATTTTAGTTTGTGAACAGTCAAGAAAAAAAGGCCATCAAGACCAAAAAAAAAGGTCGTCAAACTATGCTCCAATATTGTGGTATAGCCAAAATAGCGATCAGTAACAATGAAAATTTCGATAAGTGACAGTCAACATAGACATCGATAATTGACAATCAACATATCGATAATAAGTAACATATCGACATTTCAATAAGTGACCGTCAACATATTGATACTAAGTGACAGTTAACATCGACATTTTAATAAGTGGCAGTCAACATATCGACATATCGGTCAGTGCCAGAGTCAACATATCGATTTGGTCGATATTTTCTTACCAAATTCGGAGTTATAATTTAAAACTTTCTTATCCATTTACAATTTTTAAATGCTGAATGTCACCGATCAAAATATTGGCAAAAACCGCTTCTACGAAAGTAAAATTTGCCAAAAAAAACGATGGACAATACAAGTATTACGCAATATCCTATGAATCAAATCTAACTGCCACGAACATTGACCGCGACAACCCCATAGTCGGCGTCCTGGCGAGAATTTAGCACAACCAACCCAACTGTAATGCGAGCAGCAAATACATCCGCGTCTCTCAGCCCACACACAACCAACCGTGACAATTTTTTTTTTAAATCACCAAAGTATTACTGCATCCTCGTGTCTATATGAAGATATGTGAGGGGCAGGGAAGGGAATGGCAGCTGGAATAGCCAGGCTGCAGGATCCACCCCTAAGCGCTGGACTCCATAATGGAAGCTGAGGGGTCACGCCAGTACCCCAGGCTAACAAATAAACGAAAGCCTGCGCCGGGAATCGAACCCAGGACCGCCCGCTTCGTAGGATGTTGCCATACCCACTGAGCCATCGGTACGTAATTGAAATCGGCCGCAATTATAAAGCTACGCTGTGCATCGACAGAGCGACATCGTTCTGGAGTACCAATTCTACCGAGCTATTCAGAGAATTTGCACATTCGCCCGGTATCCACCACATCAGATAGGTCCAGACTTGTAAGCCCTTCCGAGACGTAATTCTAATTTCCCCGCCTGGCTAAACCGACGCTAGAACGACCGTCTCACGCACTTCTGACTGCTACGTACATATATTCGAGTCGAGATTATACGTAAAATGCAAATTACGACGTCGGTAAACAGACAGCTCGAGAAGTAACCAGCCATCCCATAACAACAAGAGGATTTTACAACAGAGCGTGCACATGTACATGATCTTGGATGCTCAGCTAGACTGAGCACGGCGTGGTGGGTGGGGGAGGGATGAAGTGGTCAGGGGGCATTCGTACCAGACGAATGGCCACAAAAAAAGGTGTTCATTCTGAGTTGATGAAACTATATTGACCGTCGCTATAGCTGAACACTATTGTCGAAAATGCGAAACTTTAAAAAAGTTTAATACGACCAATTTTTAACGTTTCATCATTCCTCCAGTACACCGCCCAATTAAGAGATTCCGAGTTGCAATTTTATTCTCGAATTCACGATTCCAGTCACGAGCCCGGCTAAAGGTTAGTCTAAGTGGATTCGGATTCCACGCACTTCGAATTCTTTGATCGAGACAGCGTCGGCGGCAGCGGTTCTCTTATCTGGGCTCAGCATCGCGTGCGCTCGCGTTCGCGCGCGCCCTCAGGAGCATCTCTGGGCGCGCGCGCACCAGGGCAGGCCGCTCTCAGCATGCAGGCTGCAACTCCAAGGCCAGTCTGAGTGTGGAGGGGGTAGAAAGAGGTGACCCCCCCCCCCCCCATCATGTCCCTCGTCCCGTGGTGGGCGTGGGCTCGTGCCGACGACGCCCTTCTGCGACGACCCCCCGTCGACTGTAAGCTTGCACACACACGCTGTTGCGGTTCGCCTCGCACGGGCTAACGGATATGGGGATGGTCCACCGGCACCCAAAGCATCGCGCGGAGGTTCAAAACCAGGGACCGGGGTTACATTTTTAAGCTTCGTGTATCATGCACAAAAAAAAATTCCTCAAATTAACCCTTTAATCGGGGAGGCCGAAGTACCATCGTTTTTTAAAAGTTACCGCTTCTTTAGGAGGACAATTAATCAATTTAAGGAACAATTCCAAGAATTTCAATGTGAATATGGATATGGATAAATTAATTATTAAATTGCATTTTACTCCTTTCCCCGTTAAAAAAAATGATAACAGAGCACATTTTTTATCACTGTTAAAAATAAAAATTTTGTTTAATTTCTCATTACAGTGCGTACGTTGCCAACTG